>JAOEGS010001023.1:0-21514 GCA_025447755.1 Corythornis vintsioides | reverse complement strand
GACAGACACTGCTGAGCTCCCCCCTCAGTCTCCTCCAGGCTCAAGAGCCCCAGCTCTCTCAGCCTCTCCTCAGCAGGAAGATCTCCACTTCCTTCAGCATCTTGCTGCCCTGCACTGGACTCTCTCCAGCAGCTCCCTGTCCTGCTGGAACTGGGATGCCCAGCACTGGACACAGTATTCCAGGTGGGGTCTCACCAGTGCAGAGTAGAGGGGCAGGAGAAGCTCCCTTGCCCTGCTGGCCACACTGTTCTGAATGCCCCCAGGACTCAGGTGTGGACTCATCCTCTTCAGAAAGCCCTGGCCCCACTCCCTTTCCTTTGCCCTTGTGTCAGTTCATTCCCTGTTCCTGTTGCTGCCATGGTGAGCAGTGCTCAAAGGAGAGTGGTCTGCAGCACACAGGTAGGTGATGAGTTTAGTGCTCACCAGGGCTGTTTTCCCAGGCACCTTCCCCTCCAGTGAGGAGAGGCCAGAATCCAGCTTGTAACCCCACACACCCAGCTTGGTTGATCTTGCTGCTTCTCCCATCTCTTCCCACAGCTTTGGCTGAAGCTCAAGACATTCACCTGCACCTGCTGCCCCTCACCCAGCACTTGGAGAACATAGAGAGGTTGGAGTTCAGCGAGGTGAAGCCTTTGCTGGTCCCTCTGCTACATGTGGTGTGTCTGATCTGGGTCACCTCCAAGCACTACAGTGTGCCTGTGAGGATAGTGGTGTTGCTCCAGGAGATCTGCAACCTTCTCATTCAGCAGGTGGGTGGCTCTGATGCCTGTGTTTGTCAAGGGAATTGTTTTATATATGGAATTTCCCCTGTTCTTCCCTGGCAAAGGGATTCTTAAATTGAGAGGTAGGTTCAAACAAGTTTAGTGCAAGAAGTTGCCATTTTCTGTGATGAAAGAAGTGTCCTCTCAGGTGGTTGTTTTTTCCCTTCCAGGCCCTGCTGTACCTGTCTCCAGAAGACCTTCTGAAAGGGGAGATGGCAGAGAGCCTGGGCAAGGTGCAACCAGTGCTCAGCATCCTGAAGTCATTCAAAGAGGCCTTTGAGGAGAGAAGGGAGAAACTCCACACATATTATGAACCAGGCCAAGAAGTGAGGGAGTGGGACTTCCATTCCATGGTGGTGTTTGCCAGGCTGGACAGCTTCCTGAGGAGACTGGAGATGGTGGAGGTGAGGCTTTGGCCTGGAAAACAGGGACATGTTCCTCACCAGGTCATGGTCTGTTCAGCTGAGGTGCTGTGGCTCAGAGGTGCCCCTGTTTGCCACTGGCAGGGGGTCATCTGAGACATGTGGTGTCAGAAGACCCATCCCCTAGCATCTCCCAGCATGGACAAGGGCTTCCCAAGCTGGAAGGGATGTCATTGCACAGAAAGCAGGTCTGAATGTGTGGGACAGCCCCGTGCACAGCAGTCTGCATGCTCTCCTTGTCACGTGGCTGTGCTTGGAGACCACAGACACTGGACACCCCTGTCACTGGACACCCCTGTCACACATTCACTGGCTGTTCACTCCTCTCTGAAGTGAATCTCTTTGTCTGTTGTTGCCACTGGCAGGCAGGGTCAGATGGGCACTGTGCAAACTGCTGGTGTGTGTCTATTCAGAGGAAGATCTTGGCTGATTTTCCCTTTCTCTTGCTGTCTCCAGTGGAACAGAAGGTTTTACTGGTATAAACATGCTTTATAAATGTATGTATTCCTTATGTTGAACGTTGTCATGACCAATGTCTATTTTAAAACTACACAATCTAGAACCATAGAATGGGCAGGGTTGGGAGGGACCTTAAAACTGATCCAGTTTCAACTCCCTGCTAAGCACAGGGATATTTCCCACTAGAGCAGGGTGCTCAGAGCCCCATCCAGCCTGGCCTGAGAAACTGCCAAGGCTTTGGGCACCCTGGGCCAGGCTCTCACCCCGTCCTGGGGAAGAAGAAATTCTTCCTCATGGCTGCTCTGAATCTACCCAGCTCTAGTTTGGATCCAGCCCCTCCAGTCCTGTCACTGCCCCACAGCCTCCAAAGGGTTCAGTGGACAGATAACCAAATCCTGCTGGACAGACTGGAATACACTTAGACACAGCAGTAACTGCAGGTGATTGTGAGAACAGTGAGGGATGGTAACTGTGCCCTGTCCCTGTGAGGGCTCTGGGTACCAATTGCTCACTGGTGGGTACTGTGGCTACAGGACAAAGCCAGAGGTTTCAAGCTGCACCTGCACTGCTGTGCTGTCAGAGCCCTGTGCCCATGTCCTCCTTCCCTCTCTGTTCCTCACCTCTGTTTCCCCACCACGTTCTTTCCAAGCAGCCTCATAAGAAAGCAGGGGGCAGCTGTTAGTTCTGGGACATTTTTGTCCTTGCAAGGTGTTAGTTAAGTGAATGTGCTCTTCCTAAATCACATCTGCATTTGGCTTGGTGATCAGGTAAAAGCTGCAATTTTGCTGGTGCATGGGGATCCCGTGAACATGTGCAGGGAGAAGGATCCATTTCTCCTCATTCACCTCAGTGTTTTCATTGCACAGCTGCTGTTAAACCTGCTGCCTGCCCGGGGTGACTCCTTGTAGCCCCCTGTTCTCTCAGAAAGGCTGGAGGTTCTCACAGCAGGGGTTGTTTCACCATCAGGGACCTGGAAACTGGTCCTGTTAACCCTGACTGTGGCAGGAGCTGTAGGTGTGCAGCATTTCCCCATGCCTGGAGCAACTGGAGAGCACCAGAGCCTGATGATGCCTTGGTGCAGCATGGGCAGCTCTGGGCCCTGGGCTGGGAGCCACTGGGAGACAGTGGCTGAGTGCTGCCTGCCTGGGGTGAAGCTCCAAACCTGCTGAACTCTGCTGTCAGGGCTGTCCCTGAGCCCAGGGCAAGCAGGATGGACACCAGTCAGCACAGTTCTGGTCCTCTGAGACCATGGGCACCTTCAACAGCCCTTGCCAAAAGAGGGGGGTGGGCTGGGGTGGTGGCAGGGGGCTCTGATGCCATAGCTGGGTGAGTGGGACACTGGCCTGAGAGGTGTCACTGCAGGGCCAGGTCCTGCCAGACTGTGAGGGATGGGAAGGATCCATATTCCTATTCCAGCAAAGAAGTTTGGGCAGAGTTGTTAACACCCACTTGGGCAGAGCAGAAGCTTTGGACAGTCCAGGTGCCTCTAAACATCAGAGGGCTCTTCTTGGTTAATAGCTCTAAGATTGAGATATTAGCTGTGCTGATTAGATGTATCAGGGTCCTTGCCTTCCCCTGCCCTCCTTCCCCTTCCCCAATTTCTTAACCTGTCTGTGCCTCTGTTGTCTTTGCAGAACCTCCTGGCAACTGCCTTGGAGCTGCTGAAGCTGGAAAAGTTGGAGTTCAGTGGGATTAAGGGGAAGGCCCTGGGCCAGCAGGTGCTGCAGATGCATGAGGAGTTCCAGGAAGCATATGGGGTGTTTGCAGAAAGAACCTACAACTGTCTTGACCTGGCCAACAAGGTGGGACCAGCAAGGGGGGTGTGTTTCCTCTGCAGTGGGCTCCTGTGCACTCCTGCTGACCTCTTCCCAGCTCCTTTCACTGCAAGCTGAGCTGTCTCTGTAGGCAACAGGACTGGCTTTTCCCCCAGAGGTCTGGGAGTTCATGGAGCTCTGCTCCTAGCCTGTCTTGCTCATTCAGGACCTTAGACTGGTGCAGCTGGGAACTCTGGATTTCCATGCCTTTCAAACTTTCCCTGTCTGTGGTGCTTGCTGGAGTGTATGAGCTGTGGGAACATCCCCCCCTCTCTGCTTTCCTGCTCTTGGTGTCTAGCTTGGCTGATGGTGACCATCTCACCACCCTCAGGCCAGCTCTGGGGATGTTTGTTCTTGTCTAGATGAACACGTGGTAGCTGGTACTCCAAGTATTTGATTATCATTAGGGCTTTAATTAAAGGAATTAAATGGCCTCAGGGGCATGGCTCAGTGGCCATGCAGATGCTCCCAGCAGCACCTGTTGTATGAGCAGGGCAATCAAATGTGCCATGGGGCTCCCTACCCAGAAGCTCCTGCTCATGGTTGTGTTCCATGCCAGAGGAGCTTTCCTCTCTTCTGCTGCTCGTGTTGCTTGCCCTGGGGTCCCTGAACACAGTGAAGGAGGGGGAATGGCCCTGAGGAAGCTCTGCAGTGAGGAGCTGCAGTCTCACACTGCCTGTGGGGTGGCCATTCATGGCAGACATTCAAGAGGAAGGTATCCCAGGGCCAGCTTCTCCTGCAGCAGGCTCCCCCTTCCCAAAGGGCTGTGCTGGGGCGGAGGGTGGCTGGGCTGGCAGTGAGACATGGGGTTCAGGTGCCTTTCCTTTGGCTGCTGTGCTGATGGGCAGCTTGTGCTTTGCTTCCTGCAATTCCCAGCACCTCTTTGCAGTGGATGGTGTGTTCCCAGTGCTGCCTGGGAGCATCATCTACAAACAGCTCTTCCTTCAGCAGGGCAGGCACAGCAAGAGCAATGGTGAGATGGCTCTGTGGGAGCTGGCTTGGTTTTGGTGACCCTGTGGCCTTTTGTGTGCCTCAGAGTCATGCTCATTCTTTCACTGCTTGAGCTTCACATCTGTTCCTTTCTAGAGCCTCTATTTTTTTAGCTAAAGCATTACACCTGGTTCTGCAGGAGCCCAGCAGTGATAAGTGCACAAGCTGTTGCTTTATGCTTTGTCCTTTCAGAAAAGAGACATATGGCCTGATTTTCAGTGGCTTTGTCCAAGCTAGGACAGAAGGACTGAAGTTTCCCTGTTTGTCAAGTTCAGTCTTTGATTTGGGCTCTTTCACCTGTAGGAAAGCAAACCCAGACTTTGCATTTGAACTTCAAGGGATTTCTTACAATTGGAGAGAAAAAAAAAAACAACCAAAAAAACTGCCAGATGATGGAAATTCTAGACACAGAACTGTTGAGGTTGGAAGGGACCTATGGAGATCACCTGATCCACCTGCCCTGCTCTCCTAGAGCAAGACTGTGAACAGTCAGGTTAAATATCTCCACGGTTGAATATGTCCAAAGGTAGAGACCTCACAACCTGTCTGGGCAACATGGGCTGGTGTTTTGAAGCCCCACTTTATTGTTGCCCCACTTATGGCCAGCTCCCAGTCGAACACACAGGCGTGTTTTGGCTGGAAAGCAGATTGCACTTGGAACCCAGCAGAAGCATCTCTGGGTTTTCTGGACAATGGCATAGGATTCAGGCCGTGTGGAGGGGGAGAAGGTGCAGAAATAGTCCCTCTTGACTCTAGGCTAAAGTTAGTGCTTGTTGCACTGTGGAAAGCCCTCAGGACCAAAGGATCCATTCTGGAGGGCCATGTTCTGAGCCATGGGATGATACATAGGGATGTCCTCAGGCTCTGTGGACCTTGCAATGCTGCAGGGGCTGAAGGTTGGCCAGAGTGGTTTGATTTATGGTGAAGAAGAGGAGTTCTCTGGAACAGGAGGGTGAAGGTATCTCCTCAGTGCCATGCAGCAGCCTCTCAGCTCCCTGCTTTGCCTTCCCTTCCCAGCAGGAGTTTGAGCAGGATGCCCTGGATTTCCAGCAGAAAGTAGAAGACATCGACCTGCGGCTGGGCACTGTTTTCATCCAGGCTTTTGATGATGCCTCTGACCTGGAGCACGCCTTCAAGGTTTGCTTGTCACATCCCTCTTCCTTGAAGGGAAAGCCAGGCACCTGTGGCTTGAGGCAGAGAGGCCAGGGAGTGCTGTAGCTCCACAGGGCTGGCATTTGCCAGTGGGGGTGGGCAGTGGGACAGTGAGACGTGGAGCTTTGGGGCTGGTCTTGGTGAGTGATGCTCAGGAGTGTGGGTCTGTCAAGCCACACACAGAGTGTTGGTGGAAAGCTCCCAGAGTGGTTCTGCTCTTCCCATTGGGACAAAACCACAAGAAACTCCTGTTCAGTTTTAGAAGGAGTAGGAAATGAAATTATTCAACCCAGCCTTTCGGATGCCAGGAGTTTCACTCGTGTCTCTGAGTGGGAGGAAACAATACTTTTTGTAGGGTTTTCTGGTGAGAATCACTCTTAAAACCCAGGTGATTATTCTTAATATCAAATTGTTAATATAAATTAATATAAATAATCAGTATGTCAATATAAATATTGTTAGTATACAGATGTTTCAATTCTGGAAACAGGTTTTCTAGAAACAAGGTTGTTTACCAATTAATCTATCTTCCAGGAAAAACAAATTGTATTTTCTGGAAAAATTGAATATAAGTGTTTGTAGAAAAGACTATTAAAAATGATAGTATTTATCTTTCTAAAGTTTTCAAAGTATCATAGAATGTCAGGGGTTGGAAGGGACTCAGAAAGATCATCTAGTCCAACCCCCCTGCCAGAGCAGGAAAAACCAGGAAATTTTGAAGACTGCCAGTTGGAATTTGGGTCACCCACACAGAAAGCTGCAGCATTTGTGTTACAAAGGAAGGGACCAGTTGGAAAATCACCACAAAGAGAAGACATTTCCCTTTCCCACAGTGCCCATCAGAGCAGGCTGCTGGGCTAGAGGAAGATCCCAGAGGCCCTTCTGCAGAACTTGAGGTAGTGATTTATTTTTTTCCCCCCTCTCTTTCTCTGCTTCTTCACCTCCACAGTTGCTGGACATGTTTGGGAGCCTCTTGGAGCGACCAGTAATTGCTGCAGATGTTGCTGACAAATCCTCTGTCCTGATCAGCATGTTCAGCAGTGCCCTGGCCCATGCCAGGCTGATCTACTCCAGGCACATCAAGGCAGAGCTGGAGCTCGGTGGGTGGCCTGGGCTGAGTCCAATCGATTTCACAAGAAATTGGATTTAGATTAATTATGGGGGGGGGAAGGGGGAAATGATTTGCTCTCTAAGGAAACCAAAACTTCATGAATTACAAATGTTTTCCACCGTTGGAAATGGAAATGCCTGGGAAAGGTCTGTCCTTGGTAGGAAAGCAAAATAATCAGTTGGGGAGAGAGGGAATAAATCCGTGGGACTTGCAAACCCACTTGTCTGCTTCCCAATGTGAATTGATTGCATTTTCCTTGTAATGCTGTGAATGCAAAGTGGGGCTTTGCAACCAAGGGGTTTAATCAGCCTTTCCTGCATTGATTGTTGCCCGTGAACATTGGCACAGGAGGGGGGTGGGTGGGCTCCTAGCACGTCATGAGGATTAATGTGGCTTTTTGAACAGTAACATGTTTACTTGCCTCACAAAGACTGTGCTGGAACCAGGGCAGGTTAACAAAGGGAGTGGAGAGATTCATGGAGGATGAGTCCATCATTTGGTGTGAATTTTTGGGGGGGTATTGGTTGGTGGGTGTTATGTCCAGAGGCAATAGGAGACTTGCCCTGGTTACAGACCTGCATCAGCAGGTGTTGGAGTTAAGGAAGGAAGCTGGGAAATTGAAGCAGTTTTTGAGGCCACCTCTGGAGTATGGTGTCTAGTTCTGGGTTCCCCAGTTCAAGAGGGACAAAGAACTACTTGAGAGACTACAGTGGAGGCTACAAAGATGCTGAGGGGACTGGAGCATCTCTGTGCCAAAAAACTGAGAGCCCTGGGGCTGTTTAGCTGGAGAAGTCTGGGAGAGGATCTGATCAATGCTGATCAATAGCTAAAGGGCAGAGAACAACAGGCACTGCCTCTTGTCAGTTGTGCTCAATGACAGGACAAGGAGCAATGGGCACAAACTGGAACCAAGGAGGTTCTGAAAAGGAGGGAAAACTTTGCTGTGAGGGTGGCAGAGCCTGTCCCAGGCTTCCCAGAGAGGCTGTGGAGTCTCCTTCTCTGGAGAGATTCCAAACCCACAGGGACAATGTGATCCTGGTGACCCTGCTGGGGCACGAGGCGATCTGCAGAGGTGTTTTCCAACCCCCGCCTTGCCAGGCTTCTCTGACTCGTGCAGATTAATTCACGTTGGTGGAGCTTGGGCTTTGCAAGGCAGTGTTTGGTCAGAGGCTGTTTCCTCCCCAGGATCCCCCCCTGTGCACAGGAACATGCCACCTGTAGCTGGAGCTCTGAGCTGGGCCCGGGAGCTGCGAGCGAGAATCCAGGCGCCCTTGGGTCACTTCAAACGCATCCCTCACCTGTGAGTCTGTCCCACAGAAGTTGTGTTATCACCCTCTCAGGATCTCTCCTCTCATCAGTTTGATTTGCTTTTGGTGTTGAGCATTAACTGGTGATAGCTGAAATAATCCCATCGTTCTTAGAGAGATAGCAAGTGTTTGCACTGGTGCTCTTCAGCTTCCCTGTGATTTTTATGTATCTTTTTTAAAGAAATTAATTGGATTTGGTTGGAAGTGGTTAAGAGGCACTGTGGGACAGTCCATGAGCTGTTCAGCTTGCAGACATAGTCCCAGGCTGCAGCTGAAAGAGGCATTGGAAACCCCCTCAGCATATTCACTTAGGACCTCCTTGGGAGCAGCCCAACCCTCCTCTCCCAGCCCCAGTTCTGGTACCATCCAGCTGTGACTGGCAGAGAGGTGCAAAATGAAACCAACAGAGCTGTTTCCAGGGCTGTGAACTGATGAGGACTTCAGTGAGCACTGGAAGAAGACATCTGGACTAGATGACCTGTCCCTTCCAGCCCTAGCCATTCTGTGATCCTTCTCAGCATTAAACCAAGGAGCAGTCTCCCAAGATCAAGGAAATAAAGCAGTGCTGGACCATTTATCCCCAAGCACTTGTTGTTATGGGTGGTTTGGAGAAGCACAGCCCTGTACCCACAACTGCCATGTCTCATGGCACCACTCTTACCATGGCACTGTGAAAGCAAAGCAGTGTTGGACTTAATAACAGCTGAAGGTGCTCCAGGGCCAGCACCTTGAAACTCACAGGATTGACTTTACCTGCTGAGTAAATGGATCCATTTCTATGTTCCTGGCCAAAATAAAGCAACTCCATCACCATGGAATATTTGTAACCTTCTGTCCCTGTGTGTTGCAATCAAGTGAGTGTCCAAGTGCACCATGATTGTGCAGCAGTGAAGACACCAGTGCAATGAACCCAGCTCTTGGACTGGTCCCAGTGCAGAGCCCAGCTTCTCGTGGTCTGGCTTGAATCCAAATGGCAGTATTTTGTAAACCACAAAGAAGGGCCCAGATCTGCATTTTGCATTGATTTTCTTTCCTCTGTCTAGAGCAGTTGATAAGGTGCCCAGCAGCAGGGGTGGTGGGATGCTAGTTTCTACGTGCAAATTGGAAGGGAAAGAGGATTAAAAAGGGAAAAGGAAGATGTTTTTGCTGGGGTTTGCTTAGAGAATTTGTTTCCTTCCAGAAGGTTTGATCAGCACCTGCTCAGGCTTTCCCTTTTGCAGCTTTGTTTTGAAAGTTAGTCCAGGTCTTGTCAAAATATCCTACAAAATCAACTAATGTTTTCTGGGAAACTTGGATGCAGTAGAAGGAACAATGGGGGAAAAAATGGCCTCAGAAGAACTACTCTGGCCCCATTGTACACCCTGGGCAGCATGGTCAGAGCTCTGCCTCCCACAGTCCCAGATGCCATTCTGAAGGGCACAAATGTGGCACTGCAAAGAGCTGCATCTACCCAGAGCCTCATTGCTGCTTCCTGGCGAGCATCTTTGGTCTTAGCAAGTGCTGGACCACTGCTGACAGGCAGAGGATGCCATACTCTGGGCAAATATGGAGTGTGAAACTGGGAGCAGTAGGTCTATTAGAGACCAATATTGCCCCAGCCCCTCTGGTCCCTTCTCTCACCAAAGATGTGGTTCCCATTTCACAGGTTGCTGTGCAAATGCCCCAAAATCACCCACAGTGGGGCTTGATTCACCTTTGTGTAGTGAAGTGATTTGGGGTGGGGGTGAAATCAGAGGTCAGTCTATCTAGAAGCTGGTGGGTGGTCTCAGGAAGGGGTAGATGCAGACCACAGCCTTGCTGAGCTAAGTGTAATGCTGAGCTTGTCTCTTGTGCTACCAGGAGCCTGGACTCTCCTGAAGGAAAGAGGGTGATGGAGAAGTATGAAGAAATGATCCAGCTGCTCGACAGGTAAGTGGTGGCTCAGGCAAGGCTGAACTGTATGAAAAAATCTCCTCCTCAAAGTCACCTTCCAGCACATTTACCAGCCCAGGGCCTGGAAAGGCATCTTCTTAAACCAGAGGGCTTTTTCTGATGAGAGAGGAGGAATCCTGTTGCTATAACCCAGTCTTGCTGTGGCATCTTGAAAGGAGCATGGGTGAAATGGGTGCTGTGCCCCAGAAACATTGGAACGAGCTTCTGGTGGATGTAGAAAATATTTTTCATCTTTCTGCTGTGGTAGGAAACTAAGGAGAAATCCAGAGCAGGGTCACCTAGATTAGGTCACCCAGGAACAGATCCAGGTGGGTTTGGAATGTCTCCAGAGCAGGAGACTCTACAGCCTCCCTGGGCAGCCCCTGCCAGGCTCTGGCACCCTCCCTGGGAAGTGATGTCATGTTGTTTATGGAGATGGTGTGGATGAATTTTGAATATTCCTTCGTGTTCTTCAGTCCTCAGAAGTGGTTTTGGCTTTCATTTGGTTATGTGCTTTGATCTGCTGGCTTGGTAGCTACATGGTGGATGTTTGCTTTTTCTGGCAGGTATCAAGAGAAGCTCTATGCAGACTGGTGCCAGACAGTCTCTGAAAGATCCCAGTACAACCTCACTCAACCCCTCATCAGGAGAGATCCAAAAACCAAACTGATCACAGTCAATTTTGATCCTCAGGTAAAAGTGCTGCCAGTCAGCTTTCCTGCCTGCATGTCTCCAAACTGCCCCACCATGCATGGGAGGTTTGTTGGGATTGGTACTAGATCTGTTCTGCTGAGGTCTGTGGAACCCCTTCTGTGATGGGTACCATGAATTTACCATCCTCTTTGTGGGCTCTGCCTGCTGGTGAAATATCAGCATTACTGGTTCAGCAAATTCTCTCTGATTCAGTGGCAGAAAGTCACTGAGTAGTCCCATGTTTAGCTGGTGTCAGCACCTCCAGACAGGATTTGATACTGGCATGGGGGTTGCTGGGGCACTGTCTGCAGAGGTGGGTTCATGTTGTGTGAAGTTTCTGAAAGGGTATAAAGCCCCCAGGAAAGGTTTGGTTGTTCCTCCAATGCTGTGGCTCTTGGGTTTCCTTCACTGTGGCATGTGAGGCTTATGAAAGATTTAAGATCTTCCTCTGTCCCCTAAAATCTGTCTCAGCACAGGGAGCAGTGACCAGCCACCTCACCCAAAAGCAGAAACAGGGGTCCAAGGCAGCAGTGAGATAGATGGACTGAAATCTTCTGGGGGCTGGTGGGAGCCAGAGTCTGTCCACTGGAAAAATGCCATTTGCTGTGGAAATGCTGAATCTCGGGGGGCTGGGAATTGTTGGCAGTGACAAAGGCTCCTGGCCATGCAGTCCCTGTGTCTGTGGCTTCACCTCTTTCTGCTGATACCTGCAGCTTTCCTTTTCCTACCAAAAACAGGAGTAGGGAACTGGGACCAGAGGGTGTGAATGGAATGGGATCAGAGAGAGGTTTCCTCCCCTGTGTCTTCACAGAAAGTAATGTGTCAACATTCCTAAAGGAAAGGTGATTTTTAGAGAGCTGCACCCCAAGCTGAGACACAGCCAGGAGTGATCCTCACCCCACATTGATCCAGGAGCATTTTACCTCCCTCTAGACACTGAACTGAGCAAAGATTTTTAGTGTTAGAAGTGATGCATCACCCTGGAAGTCCTCACATCTGCCTTTGTTGCAGAGGCTCATTTATACTTAGGTTTACAATTTAATAATCCCCCTCAACTTGGTGCCATCACAACTCACATGTCCTGGATGTGGCAGGAAAAGTCTGTGGCAGAAGTTGTCCACGTGAGGGTTGGAGTCGCTGGGTTTGGGGCTTTGGGATTTTTGGTTTGGTTTGGGGTTTTTTTTGTGCCAGTCAGCCCAGTAAACAACAGAACTGGGACCATCTTATCTTTCACTTAGGCAAAAGCTCAGCTTGTGGGGTTGTTATGCTGAAAGACTGCTGCTGAGGGTAGCTGAGAGGACCAGAGATGGTCAGGGCCCATAGAGGTTGCACAAGAGTTTTCTGGCTAGAGCTGTCCTAGAATCATAGAACTGTTAGGGTTGAAAGGGACCTTAAAGATCATCTAGTTCCAACCCCCCTGCCCATGTCTTTGTGTGGGAAGAAAACCAGAAGCAAGTATCAGTGGGAGACAGATGATGTGGACTAGAATGTGTCCAGACACCCTTTGCAGAGCACGCTGCTTGGTGAATAAAAAAGCAGAAACCCCCTGAGATGCTCAGAGTTTCTTAGACCCTGCCAGGAAAACGGGGAGGATTGTCTCATGCTGAGCTCTCTGCCTTGCTTCTCCAGCTGGTTTCGGTGCTGAGGGAGGTGAGTTACCTGTCTGGCAGCCTGAGGAGAGCCATCCCCCCCACAGCAGCAGAGATCTATTCCTCCAGGGAATTGTACCGGCAGATGGTGGCCAGCTTGGAGCTGATGGTGAACAGATACAACAAGGTCCTGAGGACAGTTCTGGAGGTTGAACACCCCCTGATACAGGGGCATCTGCAGGATATTGACTTGAAGCTAAAAGAGGCAGAAGAAACTCTGAACTGGAAGATGGAGGGTGAGGCAGCTCTGTGCAGACTCCAGCTTGCCTGCTCCTTTTCCCATTGCCTTGATCCCGTTGGGTTGTGGGCAGGCTTCCATCAGGTTCAGCTTGGGCTTCTGGGGAGGAGAGGCTGCCCTGTGAGCAGTGACACCAGGAAAGGGGCAAGATTTGGGTTTGTAAGAGCTGGCAAGGCTGATGGTGAGCATCAGCTCACTGCCTGTGCTGGTCTCTCTGTGCCAAAGTGCCCCATGGTGTGGCTGTGCCTGTGCCCCCAGGGTGCTGCTTTCTCACCCGGTTGAGCAGGGAGTGGGTACCCTTGGCCCAGCCATCTGGCACTGGGATGGATTGTCTCTGAGAGCCAGGACCACCTTGTTATCTTTTCCAGAAGGGTGAAATACTGCAGCTAGAGGTGGGTTCTGTGCCTGTGAGTCTGGGATGATTTAACCAGTGTTCTTGCTCGATCTGTTTGAATGGCAAAGCCAAGCACAGGAAAACAATTTGTTTCCTCTCAGGAAAAGCAAACTGCTTGCAGGTAGGATATCTATTTCTGTCATCAGGCTTGTGGGATGAACAGGAATGAGTGTCCTCCTCGGGAACAGGCAAAGCAGAAAGTCCTCACATTGTAAAATTCTTTCTCCATTGCACAATAAGCTAAAGGGATTTTCCTCCAGATGAACCTAAGAACCTAGAGCTGGCACAGCCCATGTGTTAGGGCTGTGGGTCCCTGTTCCAGTGACAGTGGCAGGGACACAGCCTGTTGTACTCATCCTTCCCATGCTGCTCTCTCCTGTAGCAATCAGTAGGAGATCAAACCTGGGTAGAGGGAAGCAGGAGCTGTCAGACATCTCCATGCTGGTGGTGCTCCTGGCAGAAAGGAGAGGCTGTGACTGTCCATAGTGTGGCTTGTTGGAGTAGGAGAGAGCTAGAAGTGTTTCTGTGAGTCAGAGTGATAAGTCTCTTGAGCTTAATGATGGGTGAGAAATACCTGAGACCATGGGGGCTGGTCTTAAGGAAGGGTGCACAAGAGCTTGGCCCAGCAGCTCTGAAACAAGCAGTCACTCCTTTTTTACCAGGTGTCTGGGATCACATCTCCATGGTGATGGATGATGTCCGTGATCTTGAGCGGAGGATACAGAAAGCCAAAAGCAACGTTGAGGAGCTCCAGACCATCATGCAGTCGTGGGTGTCACCCATATTTGAGAGGAAAGATGGTAAAAGGGAATCACTGCTGAGCCTGGAGGACTCTCAGGAGCGTCTGGAGAGACGTTACAGCCTGGTCAGAGAGTCTGGCCAGAGGATCCATTCACTGGTGAAGGTGAGAGGGAACCTTTCCCAGGCGCTTGGTGGCTCTTCACAGGCTTTGTGTGTCTCTCTGCTCTAGTGAGAATGTCCAGAGCTGTTTCACCTGAAAATGCACTCATTTGAACAGCTTATCCTCTGTTAATGGGTGAGCTGGTGTGGCTGTGCTGGGCTGCTGGCTCTGGGTACTGCTGAGCACCCAGTTCTGGGCAGGACCTGCAGCCCAGTGAAGGAGTCTGGCTCCCAGTCCTGCCTGCTGTGGAGCCACTAGAGGGGTGTCGTGCATTAGGCTTTGGGAGCCTTATCAGAGGAAAAAAAATCCCCTCTAAATACTTCCCTGAAAAGAGTTACAGGCACTTGTGGCTGCCCCTTCTCTTCCAGACCTGTTGTCCCCTCTGTGGGAACAGGAGGGAACACTGACAGTGCAGGGAGAAGCAGAGTGACAGGTGAAAAGCTGCTCTGAAACCTTGATGCTTGCCAGGGGCTTTGCATTCTCTTTGCAGGACAGAAGAAAGCCTAAATCTCTGCTCCTCAGCTGCCCAGAGCAAGGGACTATTCATGTCAAGGACAGCACCTTGGCCTGGAGAGAGATGGACTTTAGATCAAATCCTCTCCTGAGGGTCACAATCTGTCCTTGGGCTCTGGAGAGAATAGGCTGACACTCTGAGACACTGAGCTCCTGTTACTCTCCTTACTTTGCTGTCTGCAGGTAGCCCTTGGTCTCTAACCCTCTTCTCTGCACACTGAAGCCTTGGTGAGGATTGTACTGTGCCCATGTTGTGCTGCAGCTGTAACAGGCTCAGCCACCCCCAGTGGCCATCCAAAAGAGCAAGGCAAGGAGAATACAGGGTTGTGGTCACAACAGAAGGGATGGCACCACTAATGTGATGGCACCCTCAATGCTGCTCTCAGGGGCAGGACCAACTGCAAAACAGCATTGAAGGTCCTGGGGAAGGAAAGGCACCATGGCCTAAAATGGGGTGTCCCTGTGCCTCTGTCCTGCTGTGCTGGTCAAACGTGGAGAAGCAGCAGCAGAGGAGCCAAGAACTGGTCTGCTTAGCTTCCAACTTAAATGATTCTATAATTCTGTGATTGACAGGAGTAAATCATGGCCAGGGCACCAGCAGAAACACCTGTCTGCCTGGCTTCCCATCCCTCCGTGAGGCTGGTACCCATGTGCTCACTGGCATCAGTCCTTAGCTGTGGGCAGCTCTCCTGCAGGACAGACTCATCCCCACTGTACTTAAAGACACCTTCTTTCTCTTCCAGGAAAACCAGAGCCTCTTCCTTGCAGACCCAGCATCTGATATCTGGAAGGCCTATGTGGATTATTTGGATGAGATGGTCCTGGATGGATTCTTCACTGCCATTGAGTGCTCACTCAAGTACCTCCTGGAAAACACAGGTGACATCTGGTCACAGTGGCTGCTTCAGGCTCTCCAAAGAGATCTTTCTGCCTCGTGTTCTCCCTCATGCCTATGAGTTGCTCTCTTCTTCCTGGCTTTCTGCTCTGCCTATTGTACTGTCTACAACAAATGCTGGGGAAGCCTCCAGACAGGGTGGGTGACTCCATCCCCCAGTCACTGGAGCAAAGCATTGCTGGGGGGGAGGGATAGAGACCCCTATGTACCATTCACAGGGATTAATGGACAAAGCTGAGGTGTCATCCCATGCGTGTGTTTGGGCATCAGACCTCTCCTGTGCACACAGCACCCAGATGACAAACTTTCATGTTTTGTGGAAAGTCTCAAGATTTGATTCTGCTGGTGAAAGGCATGAGATTAAAAATCCAGTCAGTCTGTGAGCATGAGCCCAGTGAGGAGCTGATGTGGGTTCAGGAGTCACTACCTCAGAATTCCTGCCTAATACCACCACACACCAAGGTACTGTTGAGAGCACCTTGTGTCCAGCTAAAGCCCACCTCCAGAAATGCTTCCCCTGGATGTGGAGGTACAGCAAGTTGGAAAATTGTGTCCAATACTTCACCATCTTGTTAAAAGCATGCACATCATTTCACATTTTCACAAATAATTTCACATTTGCCTTTAGCTTTGGTTTCCAGTTGCTGTTGGGGTTTTGGTTTTTATTTCCATGCCTTTCTCCAGTAAATTAAAGAGCCTCTTGGTTCCTGTAGTTTTTCTCCTCTGTAAGTACTTATGTGCTCTAATTGTTCAGCTCTAACACTCCCTTTTGATTAGCTAAAGAGCCTGGTCTCTTCAAGGCTTTCTCTCACAGCATTTTTTTTTTCTCCGTTCTTAAACCACTTGTGTCTCAGCTGTTCTCCAGTATCTCCTGTGGGGACCATAACTTTGGCTGGTTTCCAGCATTTTCTCCACGTTGTTTGTGTCAGACACAATACCAGTGGACACAGCGAGTGGGTGTCTGTGATCACACCTCTCTGGTGTCCCCATGGAGCTTGTGTGTCTCTTGTGGTGGCTCAAGAGAAAAAGATCCAGGCATCTTTGCTCTTCCCTACCAGATCCCACGGCAGGGCTTGCTCCCCTGTTTGAGGTGCAGCTGGATTTGGTGATCCCAGACTTGGTATTCCGTCCATCCTTGGACCCCGATGCAAACGATGGTTTCTGGGCCACGGTGGAAAGTCTTCTCAGCGGCATCTATGGGATCTCCTCGCTGGTGCCCAGGCTGGCCGAGCACAGCACCTTCCCCCACTACCAGGTCTGTGGGCGTGGAGCTCCGTGGGGCTGTGTGGCAGTGAGGAGACACCCCAGGGCTCCTTCATCACCCTCCTGTCCCGTCCTAGGACGACATGGAGGACATGGCAGACCTGGCTGCCATGCGACAGGAGCTGAGGAGTCGCGTGCAGGCCGCCATGGCCTCCTGCTGCCAGCACCGCGGCGCCTTCCACCGCTACTCCCACCTCTACGCCGAGGACAGGAGGGAGCTCTGCCGCCAGTTCCTCCTCTACGGCCACATCCTCACGGCCGCGGAGGTGGAGGCCCACGGGGAGGATGGGGTCCCTGAGGCACCCCCCACCCTGCAGCAGTTCCGGGAGCAGATCGACTCCTACGAGCAGATCTACGAGGAGGTGAACGGCATCGAGCCCGTCGGCATCTTCCACAGCTGCCTGAAGGTGGACGCTCGGCCTCTCAAGGCATCCCTGCTGAACTGCATCAAAAGGTGGAGCCTGGTGTTCAAGCAGCATCTCGTGGACCACGTGACGCACAGGTGAAGAGCTGTTCCTGCTTCCTCCTCCTCCTCCTCCCTGGGGACCTGTGCCAACCAAAGAGGGTTTTGTTTGGCTTGGTTGGGCTTTATCGTTTCACACTGGCTGCTAGAGCAGCAGGAGCAGGGGACCCATGTTACATTCCAACACCATCACACCCTGAGTATCTCCCAGCCCCTGGTCTCTGCTGGGATTTGTTAAGTGGAACCAGTTCTACTGACTTGATGCCACATAGATCTCCCAGGGCAGTGCTCCTGGGACCTGCTGTGTGGTGTTCGATGGGATGTCTGATCTCTGTTCATCCTGATCCAACTCATCTAATCTCTGTGCTTGCTTTGTTGAGTTCGATATTAGCTGTCGGTGAAGCTGCATTAACACCAGGAGATACTTGCTCAGTTTCTAAATGTATTGCTCGTTTGAGTGCACTCAGTGTGAAAAGGAGAGTGCTTTGGGTTGTCCTGCAGCAGCAGTCATGGGGAGGGAGTTTCAAGGTTACAGCAAGGAAGAGTTCAGGATGCCAGTGTTGAATGAATGTGTGTTCCCCGCTCTGAAGATCTGCTCAGGCACCAGGTCTGTGCAGGATGATGCCTCAGGTTGATTTATTTTAGCTGCAGATGAAGGTTGTGTAGCTGGGAAGCTGACAGAGAAGTGTTTACAGACATGTGGAGCAGTGGAGGCTGCTGCATGGGGTGGGTGATAGGATCTCTTGTGTTCTTCCCAGCACCATCATCACATTAGATCATTTCTGTGCAAAGAGGCTTTTCGTGTAACCTAAAACAGGCATTTCTGAGCTCTTCCTGAGTCCCTGACTCAGCAGTTTAATGTTTATTAGGTGAAGTATTTAAGGATCATTTTTGGCCCAGTGGCATCCATCCACAGAATTTAAGTGGCTACTTAGAAAACAAGAGTTTTGAGAAGGGGAGAATGGCTGTGCTGAGAAGGAGCAGAGATCCAGGAGCCTATTGTGCCCCTGCTGAGAGCACCTAGTAGCTGGAGAGATGGACAACAGGCAGGGAAACTTCCCTCCAGTATTTTACTTTTCAATTTCTAGCTCAAGCACTTTGAGAGACAAGGGTTGTGCTTTTGCATTTCAAGACCTGGATGCATATATATAAAAATTGGGTTTTTTCCAACAAACATTCAGTTGCTTTTCTGAACTACTGTAGTTTATCATCTGCATCCTCCTGCAGCAGGGAGTTACCCTAAACACTAGAGAGAGTCCAGAGAAGGGCAGCAAGAAGATGAAGGGTCAAGTGCACATGTCTAATGAAGAGGGGCTGAGAGAACAGGGGTTGTTTAACCTGGAGAAAAGGAGGCTCAGGGAATAATTTATTTCTCTCTCTACCTGAGAGGTCTTTTGACTGGTGGGGGCCAGTTTTTTCAAGCAAGTCCCAAGAGATAGGACAAGAGGAAATGGCCTCAAGTTGCACCAAGGGAAGTTTCTATTGTATATTAGCAATAATTTATTTACTGAATGGGTTATCAGGTATGAGAATGGCCTGCCCTGGGAAGTGGTGGAGTCCCCATCCCTGGAGGGATTTAAGAGTCATGTAGACATAGTGCTTAGTGATATGGTTTAGTTGAGGAGCTGTCAGTGTTAAGACTTGATGATCTTAAAGGGTTTTTAAGGCAATTCTATGACTCTGTTCTTTCCCACTCTGTGTTGAATAGCCTGGCTGACCTCAATGAGTTCATCAAAACTGCTGAAGCAGGTTTGAGCAAAAAGGTGGAAGAAGGTGATTATGATGGCTTGGTGGAGATGATGGGACATCTTCTGGCCATTAAAGAAAGGCACAGTGTCACCGATGCCATGTTTGAGCCCCTGAAGCAAACCATTGAGCTGCTGAAGACATACGAGCAACCACTGCCAGAGGAAGTCCATAAGCAACTGGAGGTGGGTGGAAACTCGTGGTGGACACACCAATTTGCCAAGGAGAAGATGTCAAAGAGACTGTGAGGTTTAAGGAATGTTTAAGACCCCGCTCCCAGTCATTAGAGGGCCTCAGTGGATAGTGTTTTGCTATTATGGGAAGTGCCTTAATAACTCTTATTTTTGGAATTATACAGAGATTTCTCTTTTAAAGCAGAGATTAAGCCTTTTGTTATGTATGAAAAACATAGAATTGCTTGTTCCAACTCCCAGCGATTACTCTTGAAAAAAAAAATTAATGCATTTTCAAATACATCTGTTAATTAGGGTGAATTATAATTATTTTTAAATAAGCCAGTTCTTGGCAACTGTGGAGATAGGACGGATAATTTTGGCAGAGAAGTTGCCTTCTCATAGGACTTAAGTCCTCCACTGGGTCTGGAACACCAAATCTGCTTGACCCAGAGGACATCACTGGAGGCAGGTTGTGGAAGTATTTTGGCATCTTTCCACATGTGGCTCTGAGGAATCAGAGTGGGTTGTTTTGGTTTGGTTTGTTTCTTTCATTCCTGGAATGGGGAACATAAGTTGGAGGTTGGAAAGACTGAGAGATGCCACACATCTGGAAACTGGAGGCAAGTTCTGGCAACAGCCAAGATGTTAGAGAGGAGAGTGTGTAGAGACATGCTGATGGGTACCCTATAGTTGTGGGGTGCTGTGGGCAGAGGGGTCTGTGCAGGACACAAGGTTTAAAGCAGGATCTTCTGGGGAGATGTTCCTGTCTATACAGCTAAAGCTCCATTCTCTTCTGCAGGCTTGGATGGGATCTGGGTGGGGTTTAGCAGTTCCCTGGTTTTCTGCTTGTGCAGCCACAATCTGTGGGTCATTAGGTCACCAAATCTGGAATAGTTAAGGGCCTTAAAGATTCCTATAAACTCCCTGAAAACAAAAAGAATGCATTGCATAGATGCTTTGGCTGCTGCAACAGTTTCAGTCCAGCATAAAACATGGTGCTGTGGGGGACCCAGCTCTGCTGACTCTTCTGCCCAAGAGCTGCTCATTTGTACAAGTAGATTCAAACAATTGATGGAATTTTCTGACAAAAGAAATGAGGTATGTGGGGCAGCCAGTCAGGTGCAGGAGATAACAAAACAGTTTTGTTCTTTCTGGCAAGTGACAGCAATATGCAGTCAAGTGATTCACTCCAATATACAGTGGAAAAACCAGAAATAAGTTCCTCTAGGTTCTGCTTCCTCCATGGCTGTGGAAATGGATGGGCTGGAGCTGGGAGTTTGTATGAGAAGGACAAGGAAACAGCTCCATGTGTGTCCTGCTGTGGTCATGATTTCTACTGAGACTGGAATATAAAATGCCAATGAGAGACCTCTCAGGTGGGACTGGACCTGCTCTGCCCATCTCTGCTTCTTCAGAGAGGCTTTCAGGTCATTTCCCTTCTTTCCACACTGTTGGGGGGTGAACTGGGATGAAAAGAAACCCAAAGTCTTTCCTGTGGGCTTGCATTGTACCAGTGGGTTGCCAGTTCACTGGGATCTGAGGACAGCAGAGCCATTGGCTGGTGTCAGTGTCTGGGCTGAGGATATGACCCAAGATGTTTAGTGAGAAGAAATAATATTCCCCTTGGAATAAAATCCCATCTACAGAGGGTGGACTGTCAGCAGTGCTGTATGCTTGCATCTTAGATGCAGGCCTGAGAAAAAACCCCACCCTTTATTTAGTAGTAATACTGTATACATAGGTGGGAGGGATTTGCCCCAGAGAGCTCTCCTAGAAATCCTTCTGGTATAATCCTTCCTGTAACAGCTTCTTCTGCTCTAAAAGATGACAGGAAATTTCCCAGGCTCTGTTTCTTAATTACTTTTGGAAAGCTGGGTGATCTGATGAGCCATCCACATCATGTCCTCCTGCTTTCAGCTGCTCCCAGCTGCCTCTCAGGTTTGGTCTTAGGGTCACTGTCCTCTCTTGAGCATTGGAAGCTCAGGATTGAGTCTGAGACCTTCCTTCTAAGTTACTGAACATCTTTCTGCAATAAGAGCAGTCAATTATAAGCTCTCAGTCTTCATTAGTCTTCAAAATAATGAATAACTCAGATGTTTCATCCCCAATCATGTGTTTGGCCTTTGCAACACCCCAAAACTTCCTTACGGTTTGACACGTGTAGTCTGCTGCATTTCCTGGGCCGTGCTCACCCAGAAACACAACAGCAAAAACCCTGCTAGCAGGACTGAAATTCTGCTTGCAGGAGCTGCCAGAAAAATGGAGCAACATCAAGAAGCTGGCGGGAGCTGTGAAGCAGCAGGTGGCTCCTCTGCAGGCTGCTGAGGTGACCAGGCTGCGTAAGAGCTGCGCCGCCTTCGACGTCCAGCAGCAGAGATTCAGGGAGAGGTTTCGGAAAGAAGCACCCTTCAGGTAGGGGCCAAGCACAGCATCAGAGGTGCCCCAGGGTAAAAAAGCTGGATGGGATCATCTGAGTGGCTGGAGGATGTTTTCCATGCCTGGGGAGGTTGTCCAGTGCTAGCAAGAGACTGAGTTCGGATGCTGAGGGCACAGTAGTACAGAATCACAGAATCACAGACTGTCAGGGGTTGGGAGGGAGCTAGAAGATCATCTAGTCCAACCCCCCTGCCAGAGCAGGGGCACCTAGACCAAGTCA
>JAOEGS010001022.1:9323-22718 GCA_025447755.1 Corythornis vintsioides | reverse complement strand
AGGCTTAAGAAAAACTTAAAAAAAAAAAACAAGCTTAAGAACAGGTTTGGGATTTTGGGGTTTGGGATTTTTCTCTGGTTTGAGTTTACTGAAAACCCAATTTTTAGCCACAAGAAGTCATTTTGTTGCTATTTTGGTAAAGCTAGTTTGCAGCAATGATCTCGCTGGATGTTACTGAAAATAAGCACAAAATTGTGGAAGAAAGTATTCTGCTAAAGCAAGAGCAGGAATAAAGACAAAACCCAAGAAGTGCCTTTGATCTCTAAAATCAATTTTTGCAGTAACCTTTGCTTTCAACCTTTGTTTTGAGTTTTCTCATTCCCAAGGCTCTCCAGGTCTGCTCTGTGGTTGTGAGCAGAAGGATGAGAAGCAGTCATAAGGAGAAAAAAAGATTACAATCTTTCTGGAGACCCTAAATACTTTTGTTGTTGCCAAAAGATTACCTGCTAAAAACCAAATTGCCTGGCCCCTTTTCACAGCTGAGGACGAGTTGCTGGGAACAGCCCATTGCTGCTCTGGGTTTTGATCACCATTTCCTTCATCCTTTGGGCACATTACATTGCTCTGCCCTCATTTTCTTTTATTTATTCATTTTATTTCTCCTCGCTACCATCTTTCAGAAGAAGATAATAGTTAATTAACTACCTGCAGGGACCTCGTGCAGCTCTGTTAATGTTCAGAAATTGCTTTGAAGGCAGCCAGCCTTACAGGGTTTCTATAGGTGAGAGGCTACTCCCTTTCTGGCTCTGTTACACCCACACGCTGCTCTTGGCCCTGGGACCCTGCTCTGACCTCCCCATGGTGGGGCACAGATCCCTCCTGGGACTTTGCAGCTCCTCACACCATGGTACCAACTCTTGCAGGAGAAGAGTGTTGTCCATGCTTAGGAGATTTCCCATCGGGATGCAATACCCAGGGATGGTGTCAGGCATAGATGAAATAAGCCTTCTCCTCAGAAAGAGCATGGTGAGGAGGTGGTCCTGCTGGTGCTGGACACCTGGAGAGCCTGGAGGCTGCAGCTCAAAAATCAGGGTATATGGGGATGGAGGCAGCTCCAGCTTTCACTTCACCAGCCACGTGCTCAGTGCTCCATCTTATTTTCCAAGCTCTGTCCTGAATTCTTCCTTTCTACCATCCTTTAGCAAAAACCCCTGTCTGAGCCCCCCATCTTTGTCATCAGACTGAGAGGAGATCTAATTAATGCCTGTAAATACATATGGGCTGGGCATCAAGAAGGCAGGGACAGCCTCTTGTCACTTGTCCCTTGTGACAGGATGAGGGGCAATGGGCTCAAGCTGGAACACAGAAGTTCCACCTCAACATGACCAAGAATTTCTTTACTGTGAGGGTGACAGAGCCTGGAACAGACTCCCCAGAGAGGTTGTGGAGTCTTCTCTGTAGACCTTCAAAACCTGTCTGGATGCATTCCTGAGTGATCTGCTCTAGTTTTGGTCCTGCTCTGAAGGAGTTGGACTCGATGGTCTTTGGAGGTCTATTCCAACCCAAACCATTCTATGATTCTGTGAGTCACTTACCTGGGGAAAGCAGCTGCTTAGCTGCACAGAACACAGAGTTAGCCAATGCTGTTGTTTTTTGGATGCAACACACTGTTGAATTCCCTAATCCATGTGTTTAAATTATAGGAGCCCAGTTTTCATCTGTGTAAGAAGGAAAAAAATAATTACAGAACACTAAAAGTCGGGTTTTTTTTAAAGTATTATAAAAAAACCCAACAAAACAAAACAGAGAAAGCTACTAATTATCTGTCTGAGTTGGAATTAGGTAGCTGCAGAGAGGGAAAAGGCTTTTGTTTATTATTAAGAAAAGGCACTAAGTGGCTATGACATGGAAACAGTTAAAATGAATGAGGTTTTACCTCTTCAATTCCCAGCTTTCAAGTGCTGGGGTTCTGTAATTGATGTGCAGCACAGTCAGACCTGTCTCTGTGCTCACACCAAGACCTGGAACAGGGACCAGATCCAGGGAAACAAAAACCTCTGAAGGAAATCATCACTCTTGACCCAGACGTGTTCAAATTCAGGTCTCGTGCTGAGAAAATAACACCCACCTATGGCAACCCTACCTACTAGTTGTGCTTGTTTGCTCAGAAGGAAGATCTTTGCCTTTGGGGTCCGTGGCCATTAAGGTGTGATGTTTTTGCCAAGAAGGGTTCACAAAACTGAGGAGGAGAGCACTGTGAGATTTGCCTCAACCTACCAAAGTGCTTCTAACCAGACAGCTTCTGTCATGAGAAAAAAAAATAATGAAATGCTTTTAGGGCAACATTTTCCCTGCAGTGACTTCCCTTCAGTGGTGGATTTTGTCAACCACATGCAGATTCCCCTATGAGACAACACCGGTGAGTCAGGTATAAAGTCCCAGTTTACCCGTGGGGACTTCCACTCCTGGAGGGATGCCCCCAGCCACGGCACCAGCTCCCCATGCCCGTGGCCATCATCTTCCAGCCATTCCCTAACGTCCTGCTTTGATGTCTAAGTACAATACCATTCAGCTGGTGCTGGTTTCATTGATTAGCATACAAATCACACCCAGAGACTGGATGCTTCCTGCACTTAATCTTCCACTTGGTGCACTTCAAAGAGACCCATGAAAGATGTCTTTCTTTTCTTTATTTCTTTATTTTTACAAAGACAAACAAACAAGATCCCAGACGGGAAAGTAAAACAACCAACCAACCGCCCCCGGACCCGAGAACAACATCGGGTTTTTCTGCTGATGTTTTTTTTTTCACAGCCTGGAAAGCTCCACCACTTTCCCGTTGTCACAGGAAGAAATGTGTTTCTTCAGTAACCAAACAAATAGATGCACTTGAGGAGAAATGTTTTTGCTTTCAGAGGACAGCAAGTAACCCAACACCTGGAGAAGCAAGTGCATTACCCACCCAGTTAAAGCCTGTGAACACAAACCCTGGCCTCTTCTCCCAGATAGACATCTTGGGTTAAATGGAAGATCAGAGCCTGCTTTGAAAAAGCCACATGGCCTTTTCCCCCATGCCCTCAGGTGACATTATCTTAGGCTGTTCAGCTCCTGCCCACATTCCCAACCTGCAATGTCTTCTGCTGCAGCAATACATAAGGTTGACAAGTAGTTCACCATGACCTGGCAAGTGGGCTCTCAGCCCAGAGAACCAACTGTATCCTGGGCTGCATCCAAAGCAGCGTGGCCAGCAGTCAAGGGAGGTGGTTCTCCCCTGCTGCTCCACTCTCATGAGACTCCACCTGCAGTGCTGGGTCCAGCTCTGGGACACTCAGGGTAAGAAAAGCATGGACTTGCACGAGTGGGTCCAGAGGAGGGCCATGAAGATATATGATGAGAGGGCTGGAGCATCACTATGAGGACAGGATGAGACATTTGGGGTTGTTCAGACTGGAGAAGGCTCTGTAGATATCTTATAGCATCATTCCAGTACCTAAAGGGGGCCTACAGGAAAGCTGGAGAGGGACTTTTTACAGAGGCAAGTAGTGATGGGTCACAGGGCAATGGCTACAAACTGGAGGGGGATAGATTTAGATTAGATGCAAGCTCTTCACTGTGAGGGTGCTGAGACACTGGCACAGGTTGCCCAGAGAAGTTGTGAATGCCCCATCCATGGAATTGTTGTAAATCAGGTTGGATTGGGCTTCAAGCAACCTGGTCTAGTGGAAGGTGTCCCTACCCTTGGCAGGGGGGTTGGAACAAGGTGATCTTTATGGTCCTTTCCAACCCACACTATGCTGTGGAGAGTTGTAGTTCTTTGGTCATTTATAGCCAATGTATTTCTCCCCATAGTGTTTTTTTTAGAGATGTCCATGGACTTCAGTTCAAATTCCCTTCAGGGATCTATTGAGGGACTTGAGCACCACCAAATTTCAGGACTGAAGCAGATGAAGTAAATCTGGTGGCCTTTGCAAAGGCTCTGAGGAGGGAGCCCTGAGTACCTGCCTCCCTGCAATGCTTTTGAGAGGACACAGCTGGCTCAGGGGGAGCTGAAGACAAAAGGGCTCTTGCACAAATTTTCATGGATTTTTTCCCACCTCAGTGAGTGGGCACAACCAGACAAAAACCCCAAAAGTGTTCCTCAGAAAGAAAAGGCTTTACAAAAAGGAAACAAAGGAGTTTTCAAATGGAAAAGTAGGGTTTATAATTCTAGGTTTCCTCGCTAAAGCTTAATCTTATTTACCAAGAAGGATTTGGCAGGTGTGACTAGATCCCTGCTCTTAAACATGAAAACATTTATCTGCCTGCTTAAACCATCCCAGAGGAAGCTCATCTCTCTGCAACAGGTCAGAAACACCCAGAGCATGCACAAGAAGGATGTGATCTTTCTCTGGCCATGTGCATGTCAGGGCAGAGGACGTTGCAGACACAGAATTTAGAGGCAACTTCTTGAGAATTCCCTCTGCCTTCCTACTCCTCTGTGAGAGTCCTTGCTGCCACATCATGCTGGAGGAAGAAAGGTTAATCAGAAGAAGGAGGCTGGAAACCCAGAGGTTGAAGGGCAGGTGGTTTTGTTCCTAGAGGAGATACACACAAGAGCAGGGTTTAATCTGGGTTTAAAATCAGGGTTATTTTATAACTGAGTTGGAAGCTACTCAATGGGAACACTCCCAGAGAGGGCAGTTAGTGCTGTCAACATTTCAGCTGAGAGCTGAGCTGTCTGCAAGGGAAGTTACTCAGGATGGCCAAGATGCTCTCTTGGTTCAGCACAGACAATATACAGAGGTCCAACTCTCCCTTCCTTTGCTTTCAGCCTTTACCTCTCTAGCTCAACCTTTCTGGGAGCTGGTTCAGTTCAATAACCTGGTAGAAATACATAAAATCATAGAATAGTTTGGGTTGGAAGGGACTTTTAAAGGTCATCTAGCCCATCACAAGATGTATGTGCTTGCTAAGGGATAAAAACTTCTCAGAGAAGGGCACACACCTGGTCTGCTGTCAGAATTGCTTTTTCACTCTCTTTCTCTTTTTCCATAGGGTCTGGTGGCCCCTTATGCATCATGAGTTCCATTTTTTTTTCCAGTTAGTCTTCCTGCCTTCACCTCTTGACCCATTCAGGTACCTCCTTCTGGACACACAAAGCTGCTCAGGTGAATAAAGTGTTGTCCTTTCAGTGCAGATCCTCCTAAACCCTCTGCAACAGGCATCTCACTGATGCTTTTCATTCCCAGAGTCTCTGCCAAATGCCCCTCACTCCCTGTATGTGCAGGAGACAGTTTATCATCTCCATACCTCTGATTTCCCCTCACTGCTGTGCCACTTTCTCCCCCTAATTACTTCCCAGCCCCTACCCCCTTCCCCCATTAGTTTCAGGGGTGAGTAAACAATCACCTACTGGAAAGGGAGAATGTGTTTAATCAGGTTTGGCTTAACCCTGGTGTGTAAAGCACAAGGGATTTAGGAGTCCTCACTCTCTACCCTCTGCCCTGTGGTCCTGCTTTACCCATTGTCACAGCCTTGTCTACCTGCTTTGCTTCTTACTTCCTCTGAAAAACCAAGCTTTCTTTTGCCTCATTTCTATGTAAAACTCTAATCAGTCACGTCAGGAAGCCCAGATTATTCACCTCACACACAGGAGCTGGGTTGTGCAGGTAGCAGAAGACTCCCAGCAGAATCCAGACATGCTGTAGATCCTCCAGATCTTTGGAAAGCAGCCTGGCAATACTTGCTGCAGTAGATTAAGAGCAGTGTGGGGCACAGCTGTAGGAGCCAGCAGACTGTAAAGCAGTTGGAAGTTTTACAGAGCCCTTTACAAGGGGAAAAAAAATAAATCTTGAACTGCTGTAATTGTTTTTTTCTTTAGAAAGTGCCCAGATGGGAGCAAAAAAATGGATACTCTGAATAAAATGTTTTCTCTTGAAAGGACAAATCTGGGTCCATATCCTGAGATTTTGAATGACCACCATGAATTCAGAATGTGGAGAAGTCTGAATCCCCCAGGCCTACCTACATCCAGGTGTTTACAGCCAAACTGATGCTGGTGTGCTTGTGGTCAGAGGAGTCACACAAGCCAAAATCAACCAAAGCAAATATCTAAGCCCATGCTAAAAAACAGGTTGAAAAGTCACTCAATACATCTGCAGTGAGCCAAGTAGTTGGAGAGCAGCAAATGCACAGTGCTGTGTCTGATACACAACCTTCCCTTAGCCTCTAAATAAAATATATAATTTAAAAAAAAAAAACCAAACATATATATATATGTATGTTTCCATTAATTTCCAAACAAGTTGGGCTAGTCTATGGAAAACAGGGCTGTGAGCACCATTTAAATAATGCACAGCCTGAGGTTTAGGAAGAATCACAGAATGTTGGAAGGGAACTCCAAAGATCATTGTGTCCAAACCCCTAAGGAAGGGTGGTTTTAGCTCCTGTTTACTACTTAAATCCCTATGTGCAAATCTGAACTCTTAAGATGTTCTTTCCAGGTTAGAACAGGTTGAAAACTAAAAGTTTGCAAAGCTGAAACAGGACTGGAAGAAGGCTGAGGCTGGAAAAAGATCTTTAAAAAAATATATTTTTTAAATTTGTGTTTTGTTTTGTTTTTTTCAAACCTTTGATTTTATTTCCAGCCTTGAAAGTATTTACTCAGCTCTTTAGCTGATAATCAAAAGACAGAAGTCACTCCCAAGATCTGCAAAAGAGAAGAGGCTCTTTCTGTAAGTTTCAAAATGTTCCTGGGATTTTGAGGAGGGAAAAGTTTTCAGGATGCATTTCTTCTGAAGGACTTTTCAAGGACAAATAGCTTACTGCAAAACACTCTCACAGAGAGCTTCAGAATTCCTGTCGGGAGATAAAAACCCCCTATTTCTACATGGACAGACACAAAACATCGAAGTTTTACATTTCAAGAAACACATTTTTGGCATATTTTGATAAGACAGAGAGGAGTGAGTGCACCGAGAGCATGCGGCAGGCTCTGAACTTTGCCCAGTGCAAGGTGGCACCCGTGGAGATGCCTCCTGCATATTCCATTTGTCAGCTTCTATCTGAAACTGTTTCAAGTGATCGTTGGTTCACCGACAGCCCCAAGATTTGCCAGCTTTTCAATTTTCACTCCAATAAAACAAAAAAAAAAACCCAAGGAGAACACTTTCTCTTTTTAATCATATCCAGCCCTGTTTTCTGTAATGAAGAACTTATTTTCTGGCCCCCAGAGAGCCATTTTTTGAATGTCACTTTCAGATGGCAAGATAAAAATCTCTGCAATTTGCAGAACAGGGCTTCCACTGCCATTTGCAGCTTGAACCACTTCCAATTTATTTATGTTTTCCAGGCTGTTTACATTTTTCAGACATCTCAGCTCACTCATCCCCAAACAAGCTTCTTTTAGAGCTGCAGAAATGCACTCTGTGCCAGTCACGGGAGAGCCAAGGCAACCAAAAGTTCTTTGGATCAAGTCACCTCTGCTAAAGAATAAAATGAAGGGGGGGGGAGTAAATAAAAATCCCATTTTCTGGCAAATGGTATCACTGAAGAGCAGCATCAGCCAGGGATCGTGCAAGCCCTTCAACTATCCTCAGGCAGCTTTGCACTCTTGAAGCTACCTGGGAGGCTGGAGGAGCCTCAGATCAGCACATTGTTGTGTGGAGGAGGGAGGGGAGAAGGGAATCCATCCTTTATTTGGGTGAAGAGCAGCTGCTTTTCCTTCTCCACGCAATGAGCTCCTCCACCCAGCCCTCTGCTCCGAGTCAACGAGGCGGCAGCGACGCATCAGCCACTTCCACCAAACTCCTCCACCTCTGGAGGGCTCATTTGTTTGTTCTTTCCTATTAAAGACTCATTTTGTTGTAGGCTAAGAGCCTTTTCCAGTGCAACCATCCCTCGGGAACAGGGGAGTAGGCAATTAGCTGCCTGCTCCACATTACTCGGGGAGAAGAGGGAGTTCACGTGGCCAGAACGTGCTGTTAAGAGCTGGTTGGAAGGGGAGGGGCTGCAGCACTAACAGTTTGGGGCTCCTCCTGTGAACCCCAATTTGATAACTTCAATATTGATACAATATTGGGATAACAGTATTGATAACTTCAGCTCTGCATGAAGCTTTCTTACCTTAGCAAAGTTGCTCAGGCTCCAGCCTTCATCTCTGAAGTGGTATTGTAACACTCGTTGTTGTCTCAGTACTTTAACACCCGGTGCTTTATTTGCTTTTTTGTTTGCATCTTATTACAAGACAGAAACAAGAAAGTAGGAGCCTGTTACTATGAAGCTGCCTCTTGACATCTTTAGTTAAAAACTCCTCTTACCAGCTTCTCCCACTCTCCAGCACTTGGAGAGGTGTTTGCTTCAGCAGGCATCATTTTTACTGCTTTTGCAGCTTATTTTTCAAATACCCAAACCCTCAGGGTATTAGCTAGTGGAGAAATAAATAGGAAAAATGGCCAAAAAGGTTAAAGAATACATTTGGGATATTATTTCTGGTTGTTCTTTGGGCTCAGTTTTGATTGTTGGAGCATTTTTTTGTGTCCAGGATGGGACTCGATGCAGAGGTGGAATTTAAACCACGTCTCCGACCCAGAGATTGTGTGATTGTGGCAATGGCTAAAAATTCTGTGCAATTATTCTCCACTCCTCCTAAAAAGGAAGCAAAATACTGGAATTTAGCAAAATCTGAATCTGAAGTGTTGTCACAAGCTGAGAAAACCTCAGCTTCTTCACCAAAACCACTTCTGCAGACCTACAGGTATCACTCTCTCCCCCTCTACAATTCACAGCTTGGGATCTTCCAGTGCTGCATGTTGAAAGAAATCACAGATTTTTAAAGGGTGCATTGATGGGCAACATATAAAATGCTCATTCCTAAAAATATTACCTAACCAGTCTTGTAAAGCCTGGGTGGTCTGGGAGAAGGTGACTCTTTGTCATTTCACATAAAAAGAAACTTCAGGCCTCTCCCAATCTATTTTACCCTGTGCACACTAACTAGATACACTAGGGCTATTGCAGTGCCAAAGCCAAAATAATTTAACCCTTATCTTGCACAGAATTCAATACTTGGAAGAATAATAATCACCAAAAGAAAAGCAGCAGGGCTGTTTGTCACTGGTTCATGACCAGATGGAAAGTTACATGCAACTCCCAGCATCCAAGTTCCTGAGGATGGGAAAAAACTCCCAATTTCCACTAAGAGGACTAATAGTAAAAAAATGTAAGCAGTGGCAAAATATCTGTGATGTCTTAATTCCTAATGAACTCTACTAATCAGAGAGCCTGGCTGTGAGGAATCAGAACAGAGGGTGGAAGAATAATACACTGCTACAATTTCTAGCAGAAGTTGGTGAAAGTCTTAGTCACCTGCACACCTCTTACAAACACAAACAGGCAAACACTGGCTGGCAAATTCTCAGCAAGTTTGAGGAGCCTGAACACCATTGTAGAGGGAAGAAAAGAAAAAGTTGGGTTTTTTTACATCCACAGGCTCCCCCATACAGTTTTGAGAGGGAGTGCTCAGCTCTGCAAGGGCTGCAAGCAGTTCTCAGTGTGCTTATTACAACTGGGATAATAACCCCACACACTCCTTATCTCCCAGGAAAGTCCAGAACAACTGCATTAGTCATAACTTCACAGACATGGAAAAAAAAAATCCATTTTACTTCAGCAGTGACTCTAATGTTCATATAAATGCTGTTCAAAACACTTCCAACACGAGCATGGAAATGAAACAAAAAAACCTTAAAAATCAAGCAGAGACAAAGAACTCTCTTGTAAAAACTTTTTTCCACTGTTTCTCTCTCAAGAACAAGTGTGTATTTGGATTTTGTCAGCAAAGCAAAGCAATCATTAGGATGTTTCCATTCAAAAGGAAATAGATAAACAACTTAACCATTTATTTGACTGCATTGTATTTAGACAGCTTGTACATTTCATAACCCCACTGTTTTTTTTGTTCTCATCAAAAAAGGATAAAGGGACAGAAGAATATAATCCACTCAAAACAGCAGTCCAGTTATTTCGAGACACACTTTTGCTAGTTTCAGAGATGCCCACCTGGTACCTGAACTCCCAATAGCAGTTTGTAATGTTCTGTTCACACGAGCTGTCACATTTTCAGTGGAGCACTCGGGTTTCAGCAATGTCTTGCAGTGCCCTGAAAACAACAGTCGGTGATGCTCTTCTACACAATTGGTCTGGGAAGGCGACCGACCCGGTCCCTTCTCTCTAAAACAACAATGTAATGCAAACACCCACACTGACATGTCAGCCAACAGCAAGGGCTGAGGGACTGGAAACATAAAGGTGATTGAAGTCCTTGGTTAGATGTGGCAATGCCAAAGGGGAGAGGGGGAGGGCTGTGTTAGAGGCCGTGAGAAACAACTGACTTTGAGACTTCTTTAGCAGACCTGATTTTTCCCCTCTTTGCAAGCTCCCCTCGTTACCCAAATCCCAAGCAGCACAGAGACCAAATCTGCTTCTTTGAATCCAACCCAACACGTGGTAGAGCTCCAGCATCTCCTGCAGTGACCTGTGAGTTACACAGCAGCCAGACCAGCAGCTCCTGGTGAGAAAGGGGCCACTACCGAGCAGCTTCTTACGATGCACAAACTGAATTGTATTTGAAGTTTGCTGGGGAGGAAGAGCTGGTTTTGTCAGTGCCTTCAGCAGAAGTGATTTTGACCAGCTCCTAAGCTTTTGAATCTGAAGACACCTCTGGCTTAAATATTAACCAATAGAAAAAAAAAAAACAAAAAACAAAAAACAAAACTTGCCTGTCTGGCTTTTTGGTTTTTAAACATCAGTGGAGACATGAGAGCCTGGTTTGCAGTGGGGGATACAAGTCTACCAAGGTTTGAAACCTCCCCGAGCTGTGGCTGTAGCTCAAAAGGAGCCAGAACTGTTGCCACCTCCAGGACCACAGCAACACAGTTGAGAGAAATCTCTACTCACTGATTTAACACTGAAGTCTTAGCTATGGACTAAACCTCCTGACAAGCTGCCCAGAGCAACTGGCAAACCTGAGGGGTCGAGGCAACGTGGACAGAAGGTTTTGCTCATGTCACCAGGCATTAGTGGCAACCTAACATGCTTTACACTGAGCTCCAACGTGTCCTGGGAATAATGGGCTCAGGCATCATTTTAAAGATGAGTTTTCTTTCCTGAGGGGTACAAACCCCCTCAAAAAGCACAAGCAGAAAACTCAGAAGGGCCAATTTCCATTAAAAGTCTTTATTTTCAAACACAACTCATGATTTGTACATGGTAAGAAACGCCCATCACCATGTGCAACTGGTCTGTGCAAAATAAGGCTTTCCTTTAAATCCAGTTTTCCTGCACAGGGCTCTTTTCTGAAGGTGACTGGAGGTAGGGGGTTTGATGGTTTTGTCTTTCAATGTACAGTAATTAGAAAAAAAAAAAAATCCAATAAAAAAGCCAAACCAACAACAAAAATCAACCCCATGACTCAAACCAAACCCTAAAAAAAATAATAATAATAAAAAAAAAAGGTGTAGTAAGGCAAATCTGAAGAGGATGCTCAACTACAGAAGAGCAGATTCACTGAGAGTTCATCCTTTTTCACAGATTACAGAGGTTCTTCCACAAGTCAGCTAAAAATTACCCCCCCCAAACCCAAAGTGAAAAAAAACCCCAACTTGATTGATAGACCTGGGCATTGAACAAGAAAGCCTAGACACTGCAATTACTGGGGGAAGAAAAAGAAAAAAACAATAATCAATGGGTATTGGTAAAACCCCTGTAAGCCCAATTAAAGAAAGGAAGAAAAAATAAAAAAGAGAAAACCATAGCAAGAGTGAATGCGAGAAAGAGGGAGAAAGAGAAATTCCTTCCCTGCTGCTTTGATTTTGGAGGGAAAAAAAGTCCCCCAATAATTTAGCTCATGGAAGTTTAGAGAAAATGAGAGCAGCTAAAAATGGATACAATACACCTTGAAATTTATTTCCAAGACCAAGAACCAAAGATTGAAGGATTTTAGAACACTGAAGCAAAGCAATCTGAATCTGAAAAAAAAAAAAAATAATCTGTTCCAACTACCTTAAAATAGCTTTTTTTTTTTCAGAGCTTCTAGCAATAATTTTGATTAAATAAAGTCATACCAATTTACATTAATTTTCTATATCTTCTTTTAAAAGTCCCTCACTCTTAATGAAAAAAGTGCATCCAAAACCAGCAGAGAGTTCCTGGTGACATCAGGTTCTCTTTTAGCAGCTACTCCAGGTTTTCCAAATAGCTTACACTTCTTGCTATAAGAAAAGAAGGGCCTTCCAAACCCTCGTTTGGGAGAAGTATCCAAATTATAAAAAAATCTGAAATAATTTATTATCAAATCCGGAATTTAAATAAAAGCAGAATTTTCCTTGCAAAGACGATTGAAGAAAGGAAAAGAATTAAAAGCATGCACTCCAAACTCAGAGGTGAAGACAAATATACTTATCTATACAGGCACTGGCAGACGCAATGTAATTGTTACTGTTACTCATTGTAACACACACCCCACCCTACAATACATTTGTTTCATTCACTAATCACTGAGGTACCAATATTTAAGAATGGAAAATTCAATATTTGAAAAATAAAACCTAAAATTGAAGCCTTTTTTTTTTTAAATCCAGAAAACTATGGCAATTTTTTTTTTTTTTTGTATGAAATGTTAGTATACTTAGAGAATTATTTTTTTTTTTTTTACAATCTACATTGGCTTTTTGTTGTGGTGTTTTGCGGGTCGGTCTGTGGAACCCGAAGTCGCGTTCCGCGGCCAAGGTCTGGAACCAAAAGTCACCTCCAAGGTTCTCCGTGGGACATCACACAGCCAAGCAGGCTGGGCGAAGGAAGGAACAGATCTTGGCTCTCAACTGGCACATCTCTGGGTCCCCAAAGACCTGGGCAGTCGGAAACCATCGGGTCGGGAACGGACGCGCCATGCCAAAGTGCGACGGGTGTGTGCGACACTCAACGGGACACCGACAGAAAGAGCTGCGTGGGAATTACCAAGTCCACCTTGCAAAGCAATTCTGCCCCAATTGCATTTGCATGCCGAGGAGAACTCTGCGCTGCTGGGACGTCAGTTGCTGGATGGGCTGGGGCTCTGTTAACGCAGCCACAGTTTGAGGCGCAGTGCATCGACTCCGTTTAAATAGTATCTGAACAGCCTCTTGTCTCGCACAAACCCGAGGTTTTCATAAAGTTTCAAAGCGGACTTATTTGTGATTTCTGTTTCCAATACAACCTTTGAAGGAGAAAAAGAGGAAAGAGAAGAATCGTGTGGTATTAGAAAGCGGTTGCACTTACATGGCTGCTGAAACAGCTGAAAAGAAACAGCTTTTAAAGTCAAACTTATTAGTAATGTGGATTTCTTCTCTGACTTATTCCTGATTTTCTTCTCTGACTTATTCCTGATTTTCTTCTCTGACTTATTCCTGATTTTCTTCTCTGACTTATTCCTGATTTTCT
>JAOEGS010001021.1:26068-73728 GCA_025447755.1 Corythornis vintsioides | reverse complement strand
TTGAGGGTGTCCCTGCTCCCTGCAGGGGGGCTGCACTAGATGCCCTTTGGAGGTCTCTTCCAGCCCTAAACATTCTATGATTCTATGATTCTGTGAAATGTTGAACAGCAGAACACAACAGAAAACAGTTCAAATTGTTGGTTGCCCTTCCCTTTGAAAGTTACCCTGTCTCCTTCTTGTGCAAGAAGTGGCTATGGAGGGAAGGAGCTTTAATGAAAGCCACAAAATTAATCCAAATATGGCCTTTGTTTTCTTATTTTGCAGCTGACCTACATGCATTGTAAACCAGGCTCTTCCATAACCACTATTCCATTAAGAAAGTCATTTAGAACCTCAAATATTCTGCATGTTTAAAATTGAATGAATTATGTTGTTTGTGTGGTTTTTTATAATTAAGTAACATTGTGGAAGATGCTGCATAAAGCACATAGAAGAACATGCTACTTTCTTCACAAGTTTTGCAGGCTAAGGAGATGGGCAAGGAGAAGAAACATATACTGAAGCCCATAAAATACTGGAAATTGTGGATACAGCTTCCAACATAACCTAGACTTTGGTATATATATATATTTTTTTTTAAAAAAAAAAAGGTCTGTAGCGTGTTTGGTCTGTGTTGGGGAGTGGGGATGGAATGACTGGCAGGTAATGAAAATTAGGTGCATATAGGAAGTGTTCAGCAGAACTGCTAAAAATAAATATATCCCACTTGATCAATTTTTAAAACCTGAAACTGGATTTTTTTTATTCCTTTGTACATATTTTGAGCTTCATTTGCCATTTCACTAATAGGTGTTCATAGAACTCTTATTATATCATCTGATAACTGTCAAGGTCTCAAAAGAAAAAAGCTTTATTCAGAAGTAGTTTTTGTTACAAATTAGCTTCCTTTCAACCCAAAAGTCAATGCTAAATAGGTTTACAGGTTTGGGCTTTTTAACATCTGAGTATGAAGAGAACTTTCACAGTGGCCAAAAAGTACAGTAAAGAAAGCTGCTACAGAACACAAGAGTATTGGCAGCAGAGAGATACAGAGAAAAGAATAACATGATTTTACTGACCATGATACTAGGATTTTATATTTGAATAACAGTACAGACATCAGAGCCTGAGCCACTGGGTTTGCCTCTTATCTGCTATACATTTTATTCTACCTTTTAGCTCATTTATGACTGAATCACTTCAGTGCAATCTCTCTTTCCAGGTTACTGTTGTATCAATCAGAACATCTGTTTCATATTCATGGTAGGTTTTTATTAATAATGCACTTTCCTGAATTGAATTCAAGTCATCTATCTACAGGCAAGCCAGATACTATTCTTCTCAGCAGAAAAGGCTGCATTATATGGTTATCTCCAATAGATCAGCCCCCAGTCTGTACTGATACTTGGGGTTGTTCCTCCCCAGATGAAGGACTCTACACTTGCTCTTGTTAAATTGCATTAAATTTCTCCCTGTCCAGCTCTCCAGCCTGTCCAGGTCTCTCTGGATGGCAGCAGAGCCTGCTGCTATGTCAGCCACTCCTCCCAGTTTGGTGTCATCAGCAAACTTGCTGAGGGTCACTCTGTCCCCTCATCCAGGTCATTGATGAATATATTGAATAATACTGACCCAGCACTGACCCTTGGGTCCTCCTTTTTGCCCTTTTTGAAGATTGGGACAACATTGGCCTTTATCCAGTCCTCAGGCACCTCTCCTGTTCTCCAGGACCTCTCAAAGATTATGGAGAGTGTCCTGGCAATGGCCTCTGCCATCTCCCTCATCACTCGTGGGTGTATCCCATCAGGGCCCATAGACTTGTGGATGTCCAGATTGCTCAACTGGTCTCTAACCCAAGCCTCTTCAACTGAGGAAAGAACTTCCTCCCTCCAGATTTCCTCTGTGGTCTTGGAGACCTGGAACTCCTGGTAGCTGCCTTAGAAGTAAAGACCAAGACAAAGGTGGCATCAGTAACTCAACCTTCTCTCTGTCCTCGATCACCAGGGCACCCACTTCATCCAGCAGTGGGCCCACATTGCCTCTAGACTTCCTTTTGCCTCCAATATACTTGAAAAAGCTTTTCTTGTCCTTGACCTCCCTTGCCAGCTTGATTTTAAGGGTGGCCTTAGCTTTCCATGTTGCATCCCTGCTTCCTTTGACAACCTCCCTGTATTCTTCCCAAGTGGCCTGGCCCTCCTTCCATGTTTTATATATTTCCTTCTTCTGCTTAAGTTTAACTAGTAGCTCCCTGCTCAAACATGCAGGTCTCCTAACTATCTTACTAGATTTCCTCCTCATTGGGATGCACTGATCCTGAGCCTGGAGGAAATGGTGTTTGAATATTAGCCAGCTTGCCTGGGCCCCCTTGCCCTCCAGAGCCCTGTCCCATGGGACTTTTCCAAGCAGTTCCCTGAGCAGGCCAAGGTTGGCCTTTCTGAAGTCCAGGGTAGCAATCCTGCTTGTGGCCCCGTACCTGCTGCCTGCAATTCTAAACTCCACCATCTCGTGGTCACTACAGCCAAGGGTGCCTCCTACCTTTACAAAGGTGCCTCCTACCTCTCCCTCTCCCTCACTATACTTACCCATAGATCACTGGCCACTCCTCTCAACACAAGAAATTAGCACTGGGACCACAAAATGCATCTGCCTTCACTTAATTGTGGCCCATTCTTTCTGAGTGAAGTTAGCTACCCAAACAGACTTTTTGCCTATCTCCTTTCCTTGAAATTGGAAAATAAATGCTATGTGATACCATTTTGCCCATCCTTGGTTACCTCATTGAGAAACTCCCCTCCCATCTTGGCACCAGCTTTTCAAGACAGGAAGTACAAAATTGTGCCCACATGGGGTAAAGGTGGTGCCCCAACAAAGCCACAAGGACTCTAAATTTAAGCCTGCCATAAAACCTTTGAAAATGATGACGCACAAAGAAGGAGAAACTATGGGGAATGAAACACCTTAATTTTGAAAACCCACAATGATCCACCCAGCACTTTTAGAGCTTTAAGCTCTGAGGCATGAATTAACCACAGGCAGAGTTTTTAACCTACCAAACAAAGGCACTTATTCTTTCCAATTTTGCAGCTGCTTAAAATGGGATCGATATACCTTACAAAATTAAAGCAGACTCTCAACATCTCTGTGTCAAAAAAACCCAACCCAAACAAACAACAAAAAAACAACAAAAACAATCCACACTCGCAGCCCAGTAGGTTTGACATGTGCTTCAACATATGTCTGGGATTACCAAAGGTGAAGTGTCAACCCTTCATTCAGGAATGCAGAATTCAGGACACCATACTAGTACCTGACTTAGAAACTGCTCTGTGCTACTTCATCTTGAGCTTGGGTGCCTCCTAAAAAGGCATCTGAAATAAGCAGTGTGAAAATCTTGGCCTGTAGTTTGTGATTTCAAAACTCTTGTGGGTTGGCCACATTCCACGGAAAGGTGCTGACATTGCATTTAACTGTGGCTGTAATTAAATCTATTTATTGCATCACTCGTTATTAATTTTTATTCATTAGCCCATTATTGTTATTAATTAAGTGTTCTTTGGACTTCACTTTCATTTGAATAACACTCTTTAAAGGACAAGCAAATGGTATGAGGTGCCTTCTCAAACATGATGCTATCCAGAACCAGTGGTGAGTGGAAAACTGTTATGTACATTAAGCTAAGCTCTTCCCTGATTAGGGAAATGCTGACTAGTGTTTCCTCTGAAGGCATGTTCTGGAGGAAACTGTGTGCTGGTAAAAGTGAAGAGCAAATTAAATTGAATATAAAACCCTGCTCTCTGGAACCTACTTCCCCTCAAATCAGTCACAGTCTAAAAACTGTTTTCCCTGGAGAAACACTGACTTTAAATTTGGGTTTTTTTAGGGTATTTTTTGTTTTCCATGTGCTCAAAATACACGATGAAATTATAGGAATACAGGGATAGAGGAAATTCAAATGTAAAGAAAACATGTGGCATGTTCAAGAGACTGTTGGTTGTCTGCATTTGCATTCTGCAGGTTGCTGCATTTCTGTTACAGACAGGATTTCCCAAGGAGCCTGAGGTGTGTTTTTGATGAACAACATTACGAGTCCACTGCCTGAAACCATAAGATGGGAAAAAACCACCAACAAATCTCAGTCCAGCATAAATCCAAAATTTGTTAAAGACATCCACTCTGGGTGCCTAGCAACTCTGAATCCTAAATTTGAGGTGGTTTCAGTAGCATACAAGAAAAACATGAATGTTTAGTATTACTAAAGGTCCTTTTCTTTTCATTGGAAACTGACAGTTTTATTCCTCCTGATATGACCAAATTTGTAATACTATATGAATTCTAGAAACACTGGATCTGAAGGCGGATTAAGAAACCTAACCTTATGGAACACAAAGCTCTAGTAGACATCACCAAAAAAAAAGTATGAGTATTTAATTCCTACTCTTTTTATGTGCTCAAACTTTTTCCCCAAAAATTGTCATAGTTTTCAATGAAATAAAGAGAGGAAGTTCTAGTCCAAAATTTTTGAAGATATTTTCCTGTGCATATTTGTACACGGAAACAAACTTATTGAAACAAATGACATCCAGAAACTACATTTATTACTTTGTCATGATACTCTGTCTGTCACGGACAACAGAAACAGGACCTCTAATCCATTACAACATCAAGATGCCACCAACTTCATCAAAGCACTTTGAAATGCAGAGTAAAATGCCATTTTTCATAGGAATGGGATAGTGAGGGATATCGTTCAAGAGTCAAGAAGGTTGAAGAAGTCTTGGGGTTGCAATTAGCCCACTACATTTATGGGATCTGTCAAACTGTAGAGAAATGGAGCCCAACTGTGCTGGATCCAGAGATAGGCTTTTGGAAAGATGGACAGGAGCACAGACAGGGCTCCCATTACAGGGGTCTGTCTCATTGCCAATACACAGTCTTTGCTTGTGATAATGAAGGGAGAAGATGGTGGCTCATTTTGCCACATGACACTACACCATGAAGTAATTCCAAATTTGGGACTCTGTTGTTTCTTTAAGGCATTTCAGTTCCCCAGGAGAGGCTGATGCCAGGTGCAGGTTTCTATTCCACAGGGGATGCCACGGAGAGGCAACCCCCCAGAAGCCCTCCAGGGCAGCCTAGTTTGCCAGGGCTCCCTGCACTGCCCTGAGGCCTGACTTCACAGCAGGAGGAAGGCATGAGCTGCAGGAGGCAGGTTGCCTGGCCTTAAAAGGAGATTTCCAGTACAGAAAAGAAGCATCATGCACAGCCTGATTTTGATGGTTGCTAAATGAAGGGTAATATACAAATAGGTAGGCCACAACTCCCACAGATGTTCTTAAGGGGACATTTACACACTCCTCTTCTGACTAAAAGCATATTTCCACTATTCAGCTTTCAATTACAGAGAAGTCCTCATTTCTGTGACCTCAATAAAGAATTCTATTCTGAGACCATAATGCTGAGTCCTCTCTAGTGAGCGGGTAGCTGACCCCTAATATCTATGAATCCTGGAGAAGGACTGTTTTTCCTCTGTGCAGTTTCTAAAGGTGGGGTATACTATTAAGAGGCTTGTCTGCAGACATAAGGGCGATAATCTGACTGGAGCCAGTCAGCCCATGACCTTAAGTGCACCATTTAAAAACCACACCTCAAGCCTTGCCCTCATTCTTACTCCACCCTCTGCAGAACAAATCACACCACTCCAGTTTCATAACTGTGGAAGGCTATTTACCCACTTTGCCTATGGTGCCATCAGCAGCTTTTGAGTGAACCAAGTTAGACATTGTGGGGCAGCTTTAAGATATAAACCTTTCTTCTGACTTTTAATATTACCTTGAGTTCTTCTCCTTTCTTTTTATGTTACCATTTCCTATCTTGACAGCATACCTGAATGAGTTTGCATGGGTTTTATCAAAAACAGCATTACAACTAACATATTTTAATTGGTCACAGAACAACTTATATCAATCCAGCTAATCAGTCATTTTCTGTGTTGGTTGTTTTGGTTTTTTTTTTTAATATGAAATATTTATTCAGTTTTCTTATCCGCTGAAATTTGTGATGTGCAGACAAAAACATACCACAGAGTGATGCATTATGAAATTTATTTGTCCACAATAGAATTCAAAATTAATTTCTCTCAAGGGATAAAAGAGGCAGAGAGAGCAAACTGAAAGAAGATGACCATAAGGCAGACTTAAAGAGACAGAGCAAATCTTTGCCCAACATCTGGATATGGGACCTCACCCTACAGTCATCTGTATTCTTTCAGCATCTTTTTTACATTACTGGCATTTTAGCTGAGTCCTTCCCATTTCCTGGTAGCTCAGAGAAACCACAACCTGCCTGATGACACAGGTTCTCCTGCCAAATAAATATCTCTCAGCCCTTGTAGGGCTGGGCAAGTGCTGGGGTTGGGTTGTACTCTGTAACAGCCCCTCCAGACCCAGTGGCAGGACCAGGAGCTGGAAGGTCACCCAGGTCATCCTTTGCCTGAGGCAGGTTAGCTGCATCCCTTTTCTCCCTGGTACTTGTTATCAAGTCTATTCTTAAGGATCTTGACAACCCTTCAGGGAATCTAATTCAGGTCTTCATTTTCTCTGTCATTAGAACAGGAAAACTATTTCAGCTGTACATTAGATGCTCTGGTTTCTCTTATCAAGCATGCACTTGGAGAAGAGAGCATCCTTTTCCTTCTTTTATCTGTCTTTTATATATTTATGACATTGCTCTCCTCCTTCAGTCTTTCCTTCTTCAGACTATCAGCAATGAGACACTTTTTTTAATAGGCCATTTGTCTGAAAGCTTTGATTATCTGTTCTGCTCTCCTCTACTTGCTCAGAGACCCCCAAACTACAGTACCCAGGACAACACTCAAACCCTGTTCTAAAGATTTATGAGTGCTAGAAGAATTATTTCACCTACCCCTGGTTACACATCCCAGGCTGGCATTTGCATGTGTTGAAAACCATGATATTGCTGGCATGTTTTTCATCCTGGGTCCAGGATGAAAATCACTTGGAAACTTTTCTCTGCAGCATTTCTGCCTTTCAAATCTACTCTAAGTGTAGTTTCTGGCACTTGTTGAACTACATCCTGTATTTTCAGCTCATTTCTATATGACCAATTTCAATTCTAATCTTGTCCTTCAGCAAACTTGCAAGTGCCTCACAAACTGACATCTGCAAATTCAAGAAATTTGTTCTCCTCCTCCATTGCCAAGCTCATTAACGGGAACATTGCACGGTATGAGATCTCTTTGGAGCTCCCCAAATAATTTTCAACTGCATACCGTGTCTCACCTAAATTTCTAGCTACCCCATAGTAAACACCTCCAGGCCACATCTCCTTTGCCGAGTTGATGAGAACAACCTGCAGGACAGAGTCAAAAGACTTGCTTATTGGCTACTAGTTCTCTGGGTGTACAGTGTCACAGATGGCTTCAGGCCTGAGGAGTTGACCCACGGGGCTGGAAACCACCACTGCTGCTATCACTCCGTTTGGATGTTGCCCTTCCAGGAGCTCAGCCAAACCAGAAAAGCAGCCTTTGTGTTTCAGCACACTGCAAAACAAGTCTCAGAAGGAACATGTTAAATCAAGCAGTTTCTACCTTTATGCTGGTTTTAGGTTGCAAGCAAGTGGCCAAAATTCAGTCATCAGTGGGCAGTGGTGTGCATTTCCCACTGCCACTGCAGGGGGAAGAATGCAAGTATTTTAGGGCTGAATTTGGACACGTTGCTTTTTCACATGTTTTCTTTCTCTTGAGATCTATGATGCAGAAAACTGATATGATCCTGAAAAACTCATTATCCAACACACGGGGTCACTGAGCTGCAACTGTGGAACAAGGATGTTTTTTGTGGTTGGCTTACATGATTCTTCACCTATCACATCAGTGGTTTGAAATTTTGTTAGGAAAGTTAAAAAGTACTACTCTAAAAGGCCTGTCTGCATTTGAAATACTATAAACATTTTACTAGTCCCAGATTTTCTTCAAAATATTTTTTTTACCTTTCCCTGCAGACAAGATTTCAACTGATTTTGCAAAAGATTTTGCCTGAAGGACTGATGTTGTATTCAGACCTTGCAAATAAGACACTATTATTTTGCTCTGCCCCTGGCTTGCCACTTATCTCAGTGGAATTCCCACCTGCTTCTTCCAGGTGCTGCCAACACAGTTTCATAGGAGCTCTATTAACTTTTAATGTGCTAGTTAACGTAATTTTAAAAAGCTGTCTGTTTTCATCTTACTTCCATCAGTTGAAAAAAACCAGCACTCCTCTTTTCAGCAGCTCATTAAATCTTATTAAAATACATGCCTGCAAAATAGGTAAATTAACTCCACAAATCCACTGTGACAGTGTCCAGCCTGCCACCCATTCTTTTTTCATCGTGTTGTTCTTCTTTTTGTTGTGGTTCCCTTCCCTCTAGACTGGTAAGAATATGTGCTGGTTGGACTTGATGATGCTGGAGATCTTTTCCAAGTATATGATTCTATGACTCTGTGATTCTCTCCCCCCCCTCACCACCTCTGCTCCCAGCTTAATTTAATTTGAGACTTTACTAATTCAAGAGGATTTGGTTCCTCACTCCCTACCTCAGAGTAACTCCACTGACATTTTTCATTACAATAGCTGAAACTGAGGAAAATGTAGGCAAAGTATTTATGTTAAACCTAGCTAATATATGCTAAATGTTTTTGGTTTTAATTTCACTTTTTTTCACTCTTCTTACATATGGTATTGGATATTTGTCAGCCAGCAGAACATTCAGAAAAGAGCAGCTTGTGTATCTCTGGTTTGCAAACAACAAATAATAACTCCTGATTTCCAAAGCCACAGTTCTGATAAGAGTAGCTGATTAAGTGAAATACAGATGGAATAAAAGACTGCCATCTGCCTTCCTGATTTAATTTTTGTGGTAAAGTCTCAGAGCCTGTATCTCTCATTTATACACATACACAAATATGAATCATAGCTGCCAGGCTAATGGGGAGTATAGGAGCATTATTAATTTGATGACACAAAGCAAAACTTGAAAAGAAAAATAATCGCTTGTGTTGGTTTTGAAGGGACCTTTATCTTTTTTTTGAACTTCAAACAGAGCTAATGACAAGTAACCCAACCTTAATTTACCATGAAAGGCACTAATATCCAGTCCTTCACAGAAATGACCCACAATCAGCATTCCCTGCAGAATCTTTGCAACAGTCAGTGGAGATTTTAGTTGCTGTTTCCTACTTGTGAATATGTTTTACAATCAATTATTCATCCTACATCCTCTACCTCCACCACCTTTCATCAAGAGGGAATCAAGATGAGAAACATAATTGCTGCAAATTACTTTTTAACCATCGCTCTCAACTGTGACTCCTTTGACCAAAAGAGCATTTCACTCATTGCTGGGTTGTTCAGACCATTTGTAATTTCTAAAATACTATTACTATCTAACACTTGCTGAGTTAAGCTTCAGGCTTATTAGGAGAGAAGAGAGAAAACCAGGGAGCCACATGGGTTTAGTCCAGCATGAACACCAGCATTGGTGCAAAAGCTGCCTGCCAGATCATGACTCTTGGTCATGCTCTTGGCCAGCATCCCACTTATACTGGCACCACAAGTAGCTCCTCCACCATCTTCAGTCTGGACTAGGGAGCTTCCTCTGGGAACAGCTGGAATTTAGGGGAGCAGGGAATCATCTCTCCATCATGTAGAAGTTGATATCCAGAATTGCATCATGACAAATTCAAGAGGAAAGAACAAGAGGAAGCCTTGCTGTGAAACTCATTGCTTGCATATGGTCAAACACAGTGGTACAGAAAGGAATATTATGGAGAATATTCTGTATAAGATTTCAAAACTACGGAGACTAGATTTTTATATATTTTTTAATGCCTTAAAGTTTAGGGCACAGAGATGTTTTGGCCAGAACCCAACATTCAGATTGAATTTTATTAAAAACCAGAATGAAAAAAGTTCACATTTCAGTAAAGGCAAACTTCAGAAGTAATTTAACACAACATTAAGGAATCTTTGTCACACCAGTTCCCTGATTAAAAGGAGAAAAAGTCTGCAACTGAGAGCAACGCTTTGCAAGCTTCTTATGAAATGGCACCCAGCAAAGTGGTAACTGAGGATGAATAAGAAATCTGGAGCTGGATAAAATCCCAAGTACCTTATGGATTATGCCTGAGCTCAGCTGAAGGGAATGAACATTTCTCCCATTACAAGAGCGCAACAGTCCATTATTGCTTTTTCATCTTAGTTACAAATCCCTAATGTAACTAAGATTATCGACCAAATTGCACAATCTTTCCTTAGATGGCAAATTAAGCAGCTCATGTTTCAAGCTCTTGTCTTTGCTGTGTCCAGTGCACAAAGGTCTTTCCTGGTCACTGCTGTGGGTGGGTGTAACCTAGTAAGCAAGATGAGAACAAGAGGCTTGGGCTTGCCATGATGTTTAAACTCCAAGTTTAATTGTATCTGGTTGCCGAGAGGCACACAGCTTTTTTCAAACTGTAAATAGAGACTGGCTGCTCAAACAGTAGCTGCAGAAGCCTGCTGAAAATTTCATCTGGTGACAGGAGCTAGTTTCAAAGAAGATTAGTCACTGCTATTGAGATAATTCATTGAGAACTCACTCTTTCTGCCTGCAGATTACAAAGGTTTACTGACAGTCTCACTAAACTAAACATACTGGGGTTGCTTTAACCATACAGTTGCAGCAGTTCCCTAATGGCTTCTGTACCCAATTTACCACCAGATTCTTTTAGCTGCAACAAGCTGTAGAAAGGAATACAACTCTTTTAAGACAGATTTCAGCCAAGAAAACTACACTGAGAAAGAGCTACATCATACATTAACTTGGATTTCCATTCCATTCTAATTAGGCTGCATAAAAATGTCTCCAAACATATTTAACTTGTATGCAGTGGCATAATGTTCAAGGCTTGAAGTTGTAATTTACGGCTTTGGGTTGGTGCCTGATACTTTTAATGTTTAATGAATCTGTTCTCACTTGGCAATTTGCCATTGGCGATCACAGAGTTTGTGCGTGCCCCTAGGTATTTATATCTGTAAAATTGATAGTGTGTGAAATGGCTTATATTTGACAAAACATGGCTGGTTTATTTTCTTCTGAAATGACATAATTATTCCTGCAGGATATGTGGTCAGTTGAAGATTTGTAATTTTTCATATTAAAGAGTTCTGTATATTATTTCTGACAAGCAATGTTTTATTTTTTGTGAAAGATTTCGAGTTTTTTTTAGATGGTGGCTGTATTTTAAGTCTCACACTGGAAGCTCCCTGGGACAGAGGCTATCTTTGTGTTGTAACACAATCGAAACAGTAACTTTTAAAAGCTCTATAAAAATGGGATTTTCCATTAATTGTACAGATGGTTATTTGCTAAAAATACACAGAGAAAGCAAAGTGACACAAAAGCTAGTGTGAATAAGCACAACAGAAAATCTCTTTGTCTAAGTCCAAAAAGAAAGGACCAAGAAACAACAAAAAGCTCATAGATGTTAACAGAAGAAAAAAGAGGACAATATTTTTGTTTTTCAAGCAAGTATTTTTAAATATCTTTTTTTTTTTCCTTAAAAACATCATAAATTACATATTTAAATAAAATTTCCACTGCCTTGCCAACAACTACTCAAAAACTACAGTTCCAAAAAAAAAAAAAAAAAAAAAGACTGGGGAAAAAACCCCCAGGAAAATATACATACATGAAAATAAAACCAAGCTCAAATCTTCTGAATACAATCTGAGGGTTCAATGCTGGTACAACAATAAGTCTTTTGAAGGCCTCCCCGTTCAGGTACAGTTAAGAAAAATTATCTCCAATTTAAAGGAGACACCTATTGGAAATGGCATCTACCAGGCTATTTTTTTTCATGGGAGTTGCTAACCCTTACACTGGGCTAGCTTGGGTTTGTCAGTGAATACTTGCAGGTAAAAGGACTAGTCTGTTCTGATTCTAACATACAGCAACAGTGAGTTACACCATAGCAAATTCTTCTTCTTAGTGTCCACCACAGCATCTGTTGTCTTTGCTGTGCTGTATCTCTTGTGGAAAACAAAGAAGAAAACAGCAGGTAGTGTCCCGCACTTGCTGTCTTCTTTGGAGTGTCAGGAAAGGTCTCATAAATCAAAGTTTTAGAGCTGCTTTTTCTAACAACTCTGCCTTCCTCCCTACTGAACTATCTTCTGTGTGTGGCAGTGCCTGGGATATTTTTAACCATTTCTTTCTCCTATACTTTCCTTCTTCTCCATAGCTCCCATTCTACAGGGATCCTTCATTCTTCTGGCTGAAGAATTTGATCAGAGCCTAGCAGTTGTTATTTGGGAGGCCAGTTTGAGAGAGCACTGCTGCCTGATGTGAAACTCAGCTGCAGGGGCCGAGCCAACTAAGATCACCATCCTGGCAGATGCAGGCCTAAGAGCTTCTCCTAGAGAAACTAGGTAATATTCATCAGTTTGGAGGGCTGCTAATAACACATTTTCCTATGGAATAGGTTTCTTATGGAAGAAGTTTGATCTGTTAAGATGGGTATGCTGGCTCCAGAGAAACTTCTGAAAACTCAAGGCAGGTTTTTTGGCCACCTTGTTTCCTTGTTGGCTTGACACCTTGTCAAGGATGCCTGTCTACTGCTGCTCTCCTCCTGGCCTAATCTGTTGTATCATTTTCTGCCTCCATCCTTTATTTAGGAACTCCTTCTTACACAGGTTCAAGTATTGGAGTTAACCTTTCACTTGGAGCAACACAAAAGTATTAGATTATTTGGCCTGACAACTCTAACTTTTTTATTTGCTCTACTGTGTCAGTTTAGTTACCTTGGTAGGAGTGACTCATTTTGGTGCTACAGATATTTTATGACATTTTCAACCTCTGACAGTTTGAGCAGAGTTCAGAGATATCACAAAGAGGAAAATTACTAAAGTTTCTAGACTGTTTCTGTTCACTTAATGATTTAAAACTTCAAGGCCTTTTGTCATATCAAAATTTCATCTAAGCTAAATAATTACATGCTAGAGGAATATACGAGAAAGAATGTATATAAACAGACATGCTTAGCATCAGGGCTTGAAAGAATCCTTCAGTATGTTCACAAAAGCACAGAGACAGAAAAACATACACGAATGCAGACCTACATGCATGTGTGCACACATACTTCTTCAGGCTCTGCCATGCACATTTGTTTGAGGTTCTGTGAGGCTCAGAAATCAAAATGACAATATAGTGAAGACACATTTTTTTCAGATATTAATTTCCTAAAATGAAATATTCACTTGCTGAATCAACATGCTTTCCATCCCGAGGGGGTATTATGAGGAGGGGAAGGAGGGGGAAAAAAAGTGCAACTGAGTGATGCTCAAATGGCAATGTTCATACATATTTCTGTGAAGAAACAGTATATACACTGGAAAAAAAAAAAGAGTTGTTGAGTATTTGTGAAATTCTGCTGTAAAGAGTGGCTGCACATTTGTATCTCTCATAAAGTGCTGAGCACAGCGCCTTTTTTTTTTCATCTTCTTTCTTCTCTTCCCTCCCGCCTTTTTCTTTTTGAGTCTGACCATAGGATAAAACCTCAGTGATTAGCTTCATTGCCGGCAACAAGCCTGATTCTTTAATGTAGCGGCTCTGCTCCTTAGATTTGTTTTCATTATTATTTGCATTGTGCAGCAGATGACTAAGAGATAGTCAAAAGATCAAAGGTTTCCTTTGATGGTTTATATCACGGATCCCTGCTGTATTAAAAAGGATCTCAGGTCAGGACATTCTTGTTCACACGCAGATCTGAACAAGGGGCTGCACGGGGTGATCAAACTGGATGAAGGCTTGAAAATAGCCATCAAAGGGCTGACCACATGGCCCAAACAGAAGAGGAGGTTCTACCTCCATAACCATGACATTAACTAGTGACAGATGTCTCCCTGTGGCTGCTGCTTTGATGTGTAAGGACTAAGGAGAACCAGAGAACACAGAGATGTTACACTTTCCACATTACTCTAGAACTGTTTTTAAAAAAAATAATAACAATTTTTAATATAAAAGTGGTTTTGTTCTTTACAGAAGACCACAAATAGGCCTTTTTTGCATAACCAAGTCACACATGATTCGGGTCAAAATATGTATCTTTTCTACATTGCATTTATTCTTTCAAAAATAAACAATAAAAAAATCCAATCATTACAGTGCCTCTGTAAAGTATTATCATGCACAGAAGGAAGGTGGAGATAGTGAGATCAAAAGGAGGGCCTGGTCTACAAGAGGTGGGCTAGTGTAGCTTGTCCACTTCTGCATTTAAAACTCCTGTCTCTGGGCTAAAATAATTTTGTGTGGGGTTTTTTTTTGTGTTTGTGAGAGAGGATACTGACATTTTTATACCATTCAGGATCTCTCAGGCAAAGATTGCTTTTGCAGCAGGCCTGTCAAAACCCTTGCACTAAGCATGGCATTTGTTGGCATTTCTCTCTTGCTGGCTGGCTCACCAGTGTGACTACTGCTCTTCTCTGTGACCCATGTGCCAGATACAGCAGCCTGGCCTGATTTAAAAACAACTGCCCAGATGCATCTTGGTTGCAAAAACTAGAGAAGAGGCCATGACCTGAATAGTGTCTATGAGGCCAAGGAAATACTGTGCAAAGGAGAGTCTACCCCAGGGCTAGATATGGTCATTTCTCTACTCCACAGCCCAGAGCAATATTTCCTCCAGGACATGATTTGCATGCTGCAGTTTTTCCCATCGTATCAATGAAGTTGCCTCTTTCTCCTGCACTGAAAAGACATTTCATGAGGTGCCCAAACAATCTACACTCATTTCCTGATTAAAATAGAAAAAAAGCAATAACAAACCCCCACTACTTATGCTTAATTTTGTTTGCATTGGGATTTTTGCCTGAGTAAGTGCTGTCAAAAATAACCTTATGACTCTAAAGAATATTAAAAGCTCTAAGTATGGGCTTTCCCCAAATTTTACAGACCATCTCCACTTGCCATTATGTGCAACCACAGCATGGCTACACCTCAAGGGGGTCTGAAAACATCACGTGAAGAGAAGTTTCTAACCTGAAGTGCGTGCTGAAGCCACCTCCCTCAAGTCTGCCCCATCTATCATAGCAGTGACCTCATGGCACTTCCACAGATCTCATGCAACTTCCACAGATCTCGTGGCACTTCCACAGAGCAGTTTATTCTGCCTAGTCTACCATCTGTGTTGTGATGCTAAAAAGGAAGCCCTGCTGACAAGTTTCTCTGGGGTATGTAGACATCAAAAGGTAAGCAAAGTGAATCTCACTATAAAAATGGCTTTCCACTACACAGCTGATGTCAGAGCTGGGATTTTAAAAGAAATCTTGACTTGTGGTTTTGTATTCCTTCAACAGTTCTCCCTCTGATCATCCTAAATTGCTATCCTGATTAGAAATCCACAGGGCTGATTTCACTTTCAAGTAGTATGCATCTGACAGTATCTTTAGGACAGTTTGTTCAGTTGCTTTACATTCTGTGCCTTTAAAATAACAACAGTAACACTTCCCCAACTCTTGATATAGGCAGCATATGCAAAACTACAAGAATCTGAGAATCAAAGAGGTAGTTTAAATATCCCATTGCCAAGTAGCTGGGAAGGGATAGTATATATAAGAAGGTGTGTGTTCATGAAAATGTGAAAAAGCAAACATCAGCACATAGAATCAGAAGCAGCTCCTCTACTGGACAGCAGCACAAAGCTCATGATCTGAATACAGACTGCTTAAGGAAGCCTTTGTACTAAGATCAATTTTACCTGTATTAGCCCAACACTTACTTGACTTGAATTTCAAAAACTTAACAGGCTTACAGCCCAGGTTTTAGCTCTCCTCCTCCTCCTCTCCAGTGTGAAATTACCTGACATCATAACACATTTTTTGGTCTCTTTTCAGAACATCAGATATCCAGTTCCAGTAACAGAGGGTTATTTCTGTCAGTTCCAGTCCCTGAGTAGTGGAAAAGGAGATTCTGTTTTGTTACCAGTGGATTTTTGCATAGGGGTCTTGCTTTCCAAGATGATCACTTTTTTTACATGCCAGTTAGGAATGATGTTTCAAAATACCTATTCACAGCAGTAAGTAATAGTTCTAGTGGTGGTAGTGTGAATACTTGTGAAGTGGAAAACCCCCCACAATTTAGTCCTGAAGATGTGTTGTTTTTAGAGCACTGTTTGTTGCACTGTTGTCTCAGATTTCTCATTTAAATTGGAAGCATTTGCTTGCTGACTGAATCTACTAGGAATTTTTAGATTAATAGTCTCTATTTGCTGTTGATGTATTATGGAAAGTAATAAGGCTTGTAGGTAGTATTCTGGTACATAGGATTCTCATGAGATTTTTTTTGTTGTTGTTGTTGAATGCAGGTGCCAGAGTTCCCCTGCTGCTTGCAGGGAGAATGCCTGGCAAAAACATAAGGGCAAAAGAACATTTGTGTATGTGCAGGCTCTAGCCCAGCCTGTTGACAACTTGAAATCACATGCAAATGGGTGCCAGTAAATCTATCATTCTGTTTATTGTCTTTACTCACTTTCAGTTTGACTTCTCATCCAATTCTGGCTCTAAGCAGTTGATAAACGCCATCGTACTACTGGATTTTGTTTCCCACCAACATCACATCTTTATCTTTTGGAAAGGTTGATGAAATACAAACAGCATAAGAAAAACTTAACTGTCAAGGGCCCCTGTGCCTTGCTACACCAGAGCAACGTACTATGGTTGCTTTGTATCTGTTGCATAAAGTTTGTTTGAGTGACAGTCTGACAAATGATCTTTTTAGCACTGAAACTTAAACAAGGAGCGTATTGAGTAAAATCACAACCTGGACTGACTCAAAATGACATATCAGGACCATTTTTCAGTGGTCAGTTTCCTGATGGTTGAATTAACTGCAGTTTTATCTTGCTCTGTATTAGCTGTTTTACCTCACTTTCACCAAATTGCTTTCTTATCGTCATAAACACTTCTGAATTACCATAAACTGCCAAAGTGGGAGAACTCTACTATCCAGCCCATGGGTAAAATAATTGGCTTTTTCTCTCTCAGTTGTCCATTGTATTTGGAATAATCTCAAGAGAAATAAGCAACAAAACCATATTTTTTCTTGAATGGCACAAACTCTTACATATAGTTAATACCCATCGTATATTCATATACCTGGATATGAATTTAATGGACAAATGTATGCCAGACACATACATGACAGAAAAATATTTTTGCTCGATCTTTTGGTAGGTTTAGGTGGGTTATAAAAACAAACACATTTCTGTGCAGGCCACTCCATTTTGCATTTGTCAAGGTGGCATCCAGAGGAGATGGAAAGAAAGGTTTTAACATGGATGGGTGGGAGGACCATGCAATTTTTTCTTTTGAGACTAAGAAGACTGGCTGGGAAATGTGAGAGGGCAGGATATAATATCTTGCAAGTTAGGGATGAACATTATGTCTTAATAATTTCCTATTTCAAAGGAAGTATAAGGCACCTAGTCACAATCCACCAAAATATGTCACTGTTTAGTAATATATGACAGAAAATAAACCTAAAAACCAGTATGATGAGACCAAAGTCAGCCTCATAGAAGCTAAGAAATGCAACAAAAAAACTCAGATATTTGAAAGTTGTTAGTGTTTCCTCCTTAACTTCTTTGCTGAGAAAGCAGGGTCCTTCTGCTCAGGAGACAGAAAAACAGTGTCTAAAATTTATCTTGTCTTTTCAGTAACTAAAAGTCACCATTGGACTAGCTTTATGACCAGTCCACATGCATTGGTTTTCTAATCATCACAGACCTGTAAGAACTAAACCCATTTGCTACTATTGTTAGTAGAACACAGAGAAAATGAGAAATGAGTCAAGACACTCTGCAAAATATTTTGTGATCTAATTCCACTGCATGCTCCTGAGCCCACCAAAGCTGTTCTCCTGAAAAACTCCAGATTTTTCCAAATCCTCACTTTTGAATACAAAAATATAAATAAACTTACAAATACAATAAAAAACCCCGAAACAACTAGAAGAGAAAAACTCTTTTTCGTGATTGGAATTCATTTCACTTGGCTTTAGCCAGAACACTGCTAAAAGGGGGACACCCCTTTCCCTCATTGTAAAAGAAGGGAAATAGCTAAGAGAAAAACATGTGTCCACAGGAAAAAATCAATTTTGTTTCTGTCAATAATGTATTGGTATCTGGCAGAAAGAACTAAGCAGGTGTGCGTGGATATGATTCATAAGCAGCTTACAAGAAGCTATCACTAAAGGCATAATAATAGCACAGTGCTGGCAGAAGGAGACAACCAGATCAGTAAGGACACAGGATTTATAGACTAGAGCTTTATGTAACATCCTTGAAACACACTTTCTAGGTTGGCTCTCCAACAATCTCATGTTTGTACTGGCAGTTCTGTCATATGGTGCCCACATTTTCCTGAAAAAGCAAATTCATCACAAAAGCTTCAGTAGCCAATGGGACAGGATGTTCTACATCCACCATTTGATATTTATCAGTGATCACTTGGATCAGAGAGGAAGTGGTTATTGAGAGATAGGGCTCCCCAGGCTGCTGATCTCCACTTGGATTACAGCAGCAGTGACAGGCGAAGCCTTTTTCAACAAGTTTGTGAATCATCAGCAAGAAAAGACATTTTGTTCTTCTGAGGGCCTCGTCCCCACAGATTGTAAACATTGTCCCCAGTTTCTCTGTAAACATGAGGCTTTCTGAGCTGTCCCTTATCACCTTCTGAAATACAGAGAGAAAAAACCAACCAACTTCTCATTATACTGACTTCAGGATACAGGCAGCTTTTTGAGCTTGCTCGTTTTCAGGAATGGGGTCCCTGAAGGCACCTCTCATGGAGGGGCCTGTGCCCTGTGCCCATGGCATGGCAGAGCTGTCCAGCTCAGATCAGCCTGTGGAGCTCCTGCCTGGCCCTCCTTGCCCATGAGTTGCACTTCACCTTTGCCTGAGCTGTGCTGTGGCTTTGTTATGGTGCTGCAGCTTCTGCTGATTCCCAAGAGTGGCTCACCTCTCCTATTCTCTCCCCTTCTAGTTTCAAGAGTGTGGCTAATTTATGGTTGTGCTAGAATCAGACTTCAACCACTTTGCAGAGCAATTGAATCACATGCTTCATGAACTGACAGTTTTATCTGCATTGCCATGTTTATTCAGTGACCTTATCTACACCTCCCAGTCCTGGTTCCTAACCTCTGCTGTGACAACTTTTTGCTCCCGTTTAACTTAAATACTTAAGGAACTTTCTCCTCACCTGCCACCATAAGACATTTGTCTCAACCCCCTTGTTCCCTGGATTGCTGCTCCTCCTTTGCCCTCTAATCACCGTGCACAACTAATAGCTCAGGAAAATCATCACAGCTTCATAGCTCTTTCCTTCTGGAAACCTCACCTCTATTGGAGAAAACTCTGCACGTTTCTAGTTAGGCCTGCCTTAGCACCTAGAAATCACTGAGAGTGACCACAATATTGTTCTCTAAGGTGACTGAAATGAAAAATTAATGTTCACACTTTGAGAGTTAAAAAGAATAAAAAGGAAAAAAAAAAAAAAGCATGAACTAGCTACTGAGTGGCAGCAGCACTTGCAACCTTCTAACAGCATCTTTAGAAAGCTTCTCTGATGTAGTCAGTAGAAGTCAACCAAATAGTAGGGGTCAAGCCATCATAGACACACCTGAATTCATCCTCTTATTTAACACGACAGAAATTGAACTGGATGCAAAACAAGGAAAAGTGCTTGGGTCTTACTGTAAGTCATTTCTGAATTTATAATGTGCCAGACACTTTGCATAAAGCAAACTAAAAATGTGTTGGTAAGTGGGAAGGATAGAAACAGTTTTTTTTAATTCTCATTTTCTTTTGTCTTCTGGATAGCTGCATGCCTCAATGGTTTAGGTAGGAATGAACATGAAAAACAATGAGTAATCTACACCAATTAATCTGCTCAATGGGGAGAGCCTGTGGCTGAAACCTGGTATCTGGGTATGTGCTAGACACTTGGGATTTATGTCAGCTGTCCAGTCTAAAGTTGTATCAGGACCACAGAAGGTTGACTGATTTGAAGTGTGTGGACTGAAGGCTTCCCACAGCAACACAGATGGGGCTGCAGGGGTTGTGGACAGTGGTTTCAGGCAGACAGCACATGAAAAACTATATGGGTTATCATAGAAAATAACACAGCAGGAAGGATCATAAGAATTTTAATGGTTTCTCAGTTATTGCAGTGGCTGAACAAGTATTTTGTGACTCAAGAAGTGCCAGGAAAGATGACCAGGTAACATCTAGCACTGGCATACCCATCTCAAGTTTTGGGTAAAATTCTCCCCAGAATAAGGGGCCATCATACTATGTATGACTTGAGCATGCACATCTCCCCCTAACAAGCAGGATCTTTAAACCTGTGAATAAATCCAGGGTTATCAGGTTAATACCCTTAAAAAAACCCCAAAACTTTTGTTAAATAAGAAGGAGAAAAATCCCACAGGAGCTAAAAGGAAAGCTGTGTTCAGGGCAGAAGTTTCAAATATGAAGAAATTCTGTTTTCTCAGTTATGCATGTGAGGCAGCCTCCAGTTTAAGCATGTCTTTGGCAGCCCTAGCTAACCCACAAGAGCACACCCATCCTTTGGACACAGTAGATGGTCTTGCTGAACAAGGATTATAGTGATAATTCACGTGACACTAAAAATTGCCTGTCTGCACTACTAACCAAATTATTGTTCCATTTAACTGCCTCTGTGTGCCTTGGGCATTCTGTCCGTGTTGGCTTTGTTGTCTTTTGGTTGGGTTTAATTTTGCCTGTATCTATGAAGGGCAACAAAGCTGGTGAGGGGTCTGGAAGGCACCTTATGAAGAGAGGGTGAGGGAACTGGGGTTGTTTAGCCTGGAGAAGAAGACACTGAGGGGAGACCTCATTGTTCTCTACAACTATCTAAAAGGAGGTTGTAGCGAGGCTGGTGTTGGTCTCTTCTCCCAATTTATTAATAATAGAACAATTTAAAAAAGGAGCAGATGTAGCACCTGAAGCTGTGGCCTAGTGGTTAGAGAGATGTCAGGATGAAGGCTGGATTTGATGATCCAAGAGATCCTTTCCAACTGTTATAATTCTATGTTTCTATACCTGGACAGTTTTCAGTGGGATAGAAGTTACATTGCTTTTCCTTTAGCACCTGCACATTCAACACCCAGAGAGCTTGCTAATTCTCCTTCATTCTCTCGTGCCTTTGTGCAGACTCCTTTCATGCTGCAAACCCTCTTCAAGTGCAATAGTTACAGGCCCTCACAAAGCACTGCAAGGGATGAGGTATGGCACCCAACACTGACAAGACAGCTTGTGTCTTGAAATGCATCCTCTGATCTGCTGAACAGAATGTCAGTTTGATGTACGCCTGGAAAAAAATGCACAGACTCTCTATAGAATCTAGCAGACACAGTGAAAGTGTCACTGAAAGACAACATCCACTTTCCACAGGCTGGTTGTTGTTAAAGCATCTGCTTTAAAGTATCCACAATTTAGGTCCTTAGAGCTTTGTCATGTGATGCTGCACCAACAGTGTTTGCTGCTTTCTGCATTACCTCAAGAATATATATATATTTTTGACATACACATCTGAAAAAAGTTGTGTCAAAACCTGTAAAATATTAAAAGTTAAAAGTTTTCCATCCATTTTTGTATGTATTTTAACCATTGACTTCTGTAGTTTCAGAGCTTGAAGATGGTTCTTACAATTGTCTTCATAATTCTAATTATTTTCTCTCATCTCACAAGAACAGTAGTCCCTGGCTTACCTATATTTTTGAGATGAGACAGGAAAAATATCTACAGAATTAATATTTAAAATGATACAGCAAGATTATTACTTCTGTTTGGGCATCTAGAACATCCTGAGAGGGTGACAAAAAGTTCTTAGATGCTCATTAATTTAAAGTACTTCTGACTTTCTTGATGCAAAAAAATATGAATACAGAAAAAAAAAAAAAGGAAAAAAATAAGATAGAAGGATGAGAGAATCACTTATTGACCTTATAGCACTTAGTGCTCATGGAACATTTAATCTGCTCATGAGAAACCCATGAGAAATACAGAATATACCTGAAAGGAGATGGTAAGCTTACACACAGCTGCATAACTTGCTCTATTTGGAGTGTATATGGTTCAGAAATCAATAAGGGAAAAACTCTGAGACTCCTCATTACTGTAGACCATAAGCCAAAGTCAAAATAAATGTAACTCAATGGACTCAAAAGGTTCTACCCAGAGTGTCTTAAAATACTGGGACATCTCGAGATTGGTAGAGGTTTATGTGCATCTACACCTGTTGACTTTCTGGTTCAATAAATTATATCACATAAATAATCCAGTTTAGAACTTCAAATGACAGCCTAATGCCACGACCAATCTAATTTAAAAGTATTTTGTAATAACTTTGTAATTAATCAAGTAGGTGGTTTTAATTAAGAAGTGGATTTAAATGGCATTACTGTTTTATGAGCATTCTAACCCAGAGCCAGCAAGTTTTTATTTTGTTTGCATGAATTTACACTTGAGGTCAATTAAACCTGATGAAATTAAAGTAATTGTAATTTTGAGTAACAGCATCAATATGAGATCATGCAGTTTAGCTTTAATGCATGTTAATCTAATCTTATACTTCTTGTTAATTTGCATAATTTTTCCTGAAGGTCCATGTAGGTAAACCCTAAATACAATTCTGAAGGAGTTTATGTGGGATCTATAATTGATCTCACTTTTCCTAATGGAGTTGGGGGTTGAACTCAGTATCAAGGCATTTACTCTGAGCTTGGAGAAAGGCAGGGGAGTGAGATCACTGTGGCTGGTTTTGATATAGAAGAGGAGCTATGTTTTCACTGTCCTGCCTTTTATTTGCAACTAGGGTGGGGTTTTGGTTGTTTGTTTTGGTTTGGTTGGGGTTTTTTTTGTTTGTTTGGTTGTTCTTTTTTTCCTTCTTGCAACTGAAGCCCCCAACAAAAGGGAAGGAACAAAAGAAGACAAAAAAAGCATCTGCTCTGCATGGAATTGGGCCAGTCTGGTCGAGTTTAAAGACACTGAATCATTTTGAGGGGTATGAGACTGGCAATTTACTAATGACTACAACTTATTAAAAAGGCATGAAAAGCTCCCTAATTACATATTTGGATGCTAAGCAGCCATTCTCAGCTTCAGAGACAGCATGATTTTCTCTTCCAGTATTGTCCCAGACCACACATTAAAGAAAACAGACATCATAAAGAGCGTTGGGCATTTTAGACTCCAGGAGCTAAAATATTGTGAAGGAGTTAACCAGACTCTTACCTGAGGCTTTAGGCTACTCTCTGGTTTAACTCTTACTGAAGATAAGCTAAAAAAATGTGGTCATCTTATAGCATATCCCTTTATAAATATATATAAATCTTCCTGAAATTACCATATATCCTAAAACTTTCAAAAGCAACACAGTAGAGTAATCCCAGCCAAGTTTTCTACCATACCAGACTACGATCACTGGATCTATAGTTTTAAACATCTATTACACTGAAAACCTCAAATAAATCCTGCAAAGTCTTACAGACAGAAAGTCAAACATTCGAAAGTTCAGAAATTCCAGAGTTAATGTTGACCACAGAATTAATTTCAGCTTCCTTGTGGGTATTAATTATGAGAGTGCCTTTATTTACATGATCATACACAATCTTTTTCCACAGGAACCCTGTCTCATTTAGTGCAAAAGTTCAACAGTGCAGGGAAATCTATTTACAATTCCTATTGTACAAAGTACTCAGTGACTTTATTTATTTCATATCTCCCAAAGCCAGCACTACACAGAAAATTAATTAATTTCCTCATGACACATTATCTTTTCCTTAAATAATGTATTGATCTAGCATTGAACTGCTCCAAAACTAATCTTCAATTTTTCTGGAAAAAAAAAAACAAACAACCTTGAAAGGTCATATTAGTGTTGCTATAGGTCCCAGTTTTCCAGGATGACCCCTTTTCCCTCTCCATCCATGAAATCAAGCTAATATTTTCTGCAAGTCATGGGTTCACTGTGCAGCTGATTTATACAAAGTCCAGTACAACTTGCATGTGTTGGGTTTTGTGAGCAAAAAACCTGCCTAGAGAACAGATACAAACCAGCCCTTTCATTTGAGACATCCAACCCCAGGCAGAAGCACAGAGGCCCTCCACGCAGTGCACTTATTTCTATTTGTTTTACAGGAATGGAAATGATGCCCAAATAGTAACACTTGTGGAAAGAGAAGAGTCTATTCAGTGCATTGCTGCTGGTTACAAAATTTCAGCAAGCACACAATGAAAATCAACAGCTGTCCCTTCATCAAGCATTTAAATACAACATGTGCAAACCACAAGCAAAATAAAGCTGATCTTGGATTTTTATATCCACAATTCTACAGCTGTATAAGGACTTACTATAAATCCATTTCTTTTGCTGAAGTAACAGTCAGGTAACAGTCACTTTTATGAAAGCTACCAAAACTACACAATAGTGAGTGCCTAGATTTCATATAATCCAGAAGAGGTCAGCAATTCTACCAATGAAATTCCTTTCACGAAGAAGACTGTGACACCAGCAAGGTTCTACCTTTAAAGTCTCCCATCAAAAGCAGAGCCAGGAACACTTAAATCCTAATATGATGTTGCAAGTGCAATTTCAAGTATGTTGGCTACACTACTCCCTTATTTTATTTAGAGCAAAGAAAGGACTGCAAGGACTTTCTGAGTAACTGTCTCTTTCCTTGACACAGGGATGGCTACCTTATGTAAACTACAAAAAAATTCTAATACAACATTGACAAAGGATTACTTTACACAAGCATAAAATCCCTCAATGCAAGAACCCCTTCTCTCAGTGCCTACAACACTGAGAATTCCTACAGCCTCCTAACATGGAGATGGGCAATTGGCAGGCAGTGCTGCTAATTTTGTGAGAAAGGTTGTCACTGAAGTCGAGGCATTTTGCACACAGTCCACAAAATTTGTCAGTTTTTCCAGAAAATCTAGACCTAGATAGAAGACACGTGACACAGAGGTGGAGCAATGATTTCCAACTCAGAGTGCCTCTGAGTAAAGAGGGATCAAATAAAAAAAACCTTAAGTCATTCATGTACAGCCAGGCAAAATCTGAAGACCACAGTCATTTTCTGGACAATGCTTCAATAAACTTGAACAAAAGCCATATACTATAAAATCAACAGAGGCACAAACACCAAGTTTTGTTTCAGCTGATAGAAGGACAATGAAGAAATAATAGTCACAAATGCTGTAGGGAAAAAGACCAAAGATTAAAAAGGTATTTTTATTCTTGGCTGACACTTCTATCAATCCAAGCCAAAAGTCACAAGAAAAAGAATAGCTGCTTTCCTTATCCACATAAAAGTATTCTGAACTGAGCAGCACAGAAGAGAAATGCTCAGACTGTGATTACATAACCCTAGAGTGAACTTGGTGACCAGTATAGTCATGTCAAATTTGAATGCATTATTCAACCAGCAGGGAAGGATAAAAGTGTTTCCCATCACATACAGAACCCCCTGCATTTCTCTTTCTTCTAACCTCTTCTCTTTCCTTTGCTTGCTATGTTGGTGGGCTGGTTCACTTACTGTACCAGCTCTTCTCCAAAAACAGAGAACTTATCAGTAACAGATGGTGATGGTAACTGAAAAGGAAAGACATCCAGCCATTGCTTCTCCCACCTGCCTTTACCAGAAGCTGGCATCTTCTCACTCTGTCACAGATTCACAGAATCACAGCATGTCAGGGGTTGGAAGGGAGCTAGAAGATTATCTAGTCCAACCCCCCCTGCCAGAGCAGGATCACCTAGACCAAGTCACCCAGGAACAGATCCAGGGGGGTCTTAAGAGTCTCCTGAGCAGGAGAATCCACAACCTCCCTGGGCAGCCCGTTCCAGAGCTCTGGAAGCTGTTTTATTTCTTGCTCCTCTTGTCCTATACCTCTGCCTGTTCTTTTGTCCAGGGGCTCTTCACCTGATCCCGTTCCCACTTTCTTAATCATCTTCTTTTCTAATGTCTTTTCATGAAAATGTATAGCACTGTGCCCATTGATGCCTAGACCACACCTTGTCTTTTTTTGGGTGTTGTTCTTGATCAGATTTTAAAACATGAAATGGCAATGCAATGAAAGAAATAAATGCCATTTAACTTCATGGATGAAACAGAATCACAGAATCACTACTGAGGCTGGCTTGAGAGATCATCAAGTCCAGCCTAAGACCTAGCACCACAACACCCAGCTAGACCATGTTACTCAGTGCCACATCCAATCTTTCCTTAAACACCTCCAGGGATGGCAACTCCACCACCTCCCTGGGCAGCCCATTCCAGTGTCTAATGACTCTTTCCATAAGGAAGTGCTTCCTAAGATCCAACCTAAACCTCCCCTGGCGCAGCTTCAGGCCATGGCCTCTTGTCCCAAGGACCCTGCACTTGGCTTTGTTGAACTTCATCCCATTGGCCTATCCAGGTCCCTCTGAAGCATCTACCTGCCCTCCAGGAGATGGATTCAGAGATCTCCATGGTCCCTTCCAACCCCTGACATCCTGTGATCTTGTGACACTCCACCCCAACTTAGCATCATCTGCAAATTTACTAAGGATAGACTCAATCCCCTCATTTAGCTCATCAAAGTTGGATAGAACCAGGCCTAGCACTGAACCCTGGGGGACACCACTGGTCACCCATATGAATTTATTTTATACTTTTTCAAACCTTCCATCTGAAGACCACAGTTATGAGTTTGAAAAATTCAGTTAAATATGTTAAACAATAATTAATTTCTCTATCATGTCAGTTTAGATTGTCTTGGTCCTTTTCTCAAACAGTTATTAACAATGAAACCTAGAAGAGATAGTTACATCTTGTCTTGGTATTATGGAATTACTTGTGAACATTCACACAGGAGGTGAAAATTTCCTTTTCACTTCCTTTTTTTGTTGTACAATCTTGCCAGTAGAAATAATCTTTCCACGCCTTGAGTAAATATGTTGTTCAGATAACGTGATTGCCCCATTCTCAAAGTGAGGTTTGGAAGGAAGGAAAAGCTTTCCATTGCACAGAACAGTTTCCTCTTGGATGCCTTTAAAAGATTCACTGGCTTACCATTAATATATGACAGAAGTAACAAAAAAATGACATCCCTTTTGAGCATAAGTAATGCAGTGAACTGGTGAACTGTGTTACCAGAGACCTGAAGCCATAGTCCTCTTAAGAATAACTTTGGCCTTTAATTGCAAATCATTTTATTTTACCTTTATTTGCTTTTTAAAGTAATCCATCCAGAAACTGGAAGCACCAAAACAAAAGGCTATTGCTGGGATGAAGCAGCATTCATTCTTCCTCTCCTCTGCACTAATTCATACACTCACTCAAACTGTCCAGCTTTTCCCTCTGTACTCAAGGGAATGAAGTGCTTTTCTTCAGAGAATTATTTTTAGCATTCACCTTAGGTTCCTGCTCAAAATCACTTTGAGAAAGAGCATCCACCTCTCTCCTTAGACTCTGGCAGGGGTGTCAGCTACAAACTATACACAGTCTCTGTTGGCACACCATGCCTTTTTCAGGAGGGAGCGGGGTGTGTGGGGCCACACTGGATAAAACATGGATGCTTACAGGTGAACCCACCCCCTCTTCAGTCTGAATATTCAGTTATTTCTTTGAGATGAAACCTACCTAGTCCTGAATTATTCAGAATCCTTTCCTTAATATTACACACCAACATCTAACATTTCAGCATATCCTTCTTTTTGGAACAGCAGTAGAAAGTGGCAACTGTTCCTCAGCCCAGAGATGGTGTCATCTGCTTGGAAGATCCTTCCCCTGCATTTAGGCTTTTGTGTTGGTTCTTATTTGTCCTGTAGAAGCTCTTTGTGCAGACAGCAGCACAAAGTACACTTGTGTAATAGTGGGTTGCTCCAGAGAGAAAACACATGGCACCAGTAACAGAAGGCAGTTCAGGGCAATTTAAAGGAGTGAGCCTGAGAGGCAGCTCCTTATTGGACAGGTTGAAAGAAAATCTTAACTTCTCCCTCCCATCTTCCTTTTATTTTTATTTTATCCTGTACTTGCAATACCTTTCTTGGCACTCCCTGACATTCCACTAGACTGACAGCTGAGCAGTACCTCAATAATGTCTTACCTGATTACATTAAGTACTTTCACCCAGGGAATTTTGCACACCCAGTATTCAACCAGTGACAGTAACAAATAGGGTATTAATTAACAACGCAGTGATTAAAGACTTAGGATTCTGACATCTGTAATAAATGTTCCCAAGATAGTGTCCTTGTGTGGGGAATCTGTAAATCAGGGTGCTTGCAAAAGGAGCTCTGCTCTTTCTCAGCTCATTGCCATTTGCTGAGTACTAACAAGGTTAACAATGCAGAGCTGAAGCATTTGAATCAACCCTCACTTTTCCAGAGGACTTAATGAATCATGAGCAGACCATTCATATCATGTGTTTTGCAGCAGAAGGGGAAGTTGATTAATCAGTTTACTTACCCTACAGTGTATGAAAGTCACAGTATATCAGAGGGAACATAATCAGTTACATGAGAAATGTTTTTATTTCCTTCTCAACATCCAATCTGATTATCTTATTACGTTTCACCATACTTTGTCTTACTTAGCAATTTGCATTTAGAACATTTCATTCTTCTTTTTTTGCTCAGTGTTAAAAAACAGTGACAGGTCAGATGGAAATTCCTTCTCCAATAGGCATTCAGTTCAAAGATGTAGCTGATTACAATGTTGTATATTTAACAAAAATATTGTCATTCAGTCAAAATCTGACCAATTAGTTATGGTTTGTCTAATCTACATTCTGCTCTAAAATACAATTTACTAAATATGCTCAACTAACAAATGCTGTTGGATTTCTAACTGAATTCCCTCTATTTGACACTCTCATAATCTGCAAACATATATGGGTCTCATTTTTTCATTTCCTTCCTGATAGACTATTTCAACCTGTTAATGTATACACAAATCCTGGTAATTCTGAAAGTTATTTGGGGTGTATTTTTCTTTCAAATTATATTTTCTCTAATTCTTTTTCCTTTATGTTACACACATCTTAGTGCGTGGATTTACAAAAATAGGCAAACAGTGAAAAAAGGGCACATTGTCTCAAACAAAATAGTGAATAAAGGCAGAAGACTGAGTCTGTAAAATATTTTCAAAATCAAAGTTATTAACATCCTAACTGGTCTTGAAGTTCCCTAGAGAAATGGTTCAACTAGTCTCCTCATCATGCCAATAAAGGTGAAGTTGGCCATGGCTAGAGACAATTCCAGAGAGGCACTTCAGAAACTTTTTCTAGGGCTTCTACAGGTGAACATTGTATGGATCCTGGAACTGTAACCTCGTGGAAACACAGGGGCCTTTGCATCTCTTAGGACCACTTTCAGACTTGTGTCCTATGTACAATGGAGATGTGAAACTCAATCTGTGACATTAATGGGATTGAGTGTGCTTAATCCTGTGGAACAGGCAGACACCATTTGAACACTCTTTAGAAACTTCATGGCTTTTACTAAGGTCTTGACCTTTATTTTCTTACAATAATGTTTGCTAACCAATGACTTGCTGTTGCTCTCTCTAGTTATTATATTAAATATGTTATTAAATCAAATACATATTAGTTACCCTGTTCAGTGATATCAGAACCAAGAATGTGTGAAAAGCAAAAAGTGACACTTTTAACCAGAAATTCTGGCCTTTTTTTGTGCTACTATTTTTCAAAGAAAAAATTTATTTATGTGTTTGCACTAATATAAGAAAGCAAGCTGTGAAAATGTGTGTAGCAGAGAGAAAGTGTCTTGCTGTAGCAAGTGCCCCTACCATGTACACATCAGATACAATGAACTTTGACTAAACAATAGTCAAAGCCAAGCTCAGGAAGTTGACTAAAGTTTAAGATAACTCCTTCAAATGTCTCTTTAGCAGGCAGATGTTTAGTGAATGGAAAATTCCTAAACACAAAATAACCAGATTATGGGTAAAGGAAGAAAGTGGGGGAGAAACAGAGGGATTTTCAGTGAGGTGGATTATGTAAGGTACCTTCCAAAATTAATCTTAGCTAGAACATATCTGTGGTTCAGAAGTCAATAGAATGCTGCAGGATGAAGATCATGGGTACTCTTTATCCACATGTTGTCAAGTAAGAAAAAAAAAAAAAGAAAAAAAAAAGAATTAATCATCTTTTATAGCTTTATATTTTTATGTCACAGAGAAAGAATAATCATATTTCAGAATCCTGGGCAATCCTGGGCTAACAACCTCACGTGCTTCAGGGGAACTGATGGCACAGGTCTGTTCTTGGTAGCACAGGGTCCAAAGAGTAAGGATCTTGAATCATAGGCAGCAAGGACAAGGCAGCTGAGGAGCTATGAGCAGTGATACATCCAGAGATGGATTTGGGAGAAGCAGAAGTTATCTTTTTTTATTATTTTCCTTTGTTATGGCAGTGAACCTGAGAATTTCTTGTCTACCCTGGGATAAGAAATTGCATCATAGGTAGCAAACAGTATGTTGTCTAGTTGAGAGACAGCAACCACTGCTCTTCTGCAAAAATAAATCATCTGCAACTGCCTCCCTCTCCCTTGAGCCACATTCCCTATGATTTCCATCCTCTCTTCTTTTCAATGACAATGCTAATGTTTTTCAATGCTATTGCTACATTTGGTCCTTCTTTATCTTCTTTATCTTCTCGAGTGCTTTCCTTCTCAACCACCATCTACTCCTCATTTTCCTAGCTGCCAGTTGCCCCTGTTACATTCTGCTCTTCCTGACTCAACGTGTCACTGTTACTGCCAGCTCTGCAGACTTTTTTCTCAGAGAACATCCAAAATACACACAGCCCTCTTGTAAATGGCATGCTCTCTTTTCATCTGGGTCTTTTCCTGACATCTAGCTCTCTTTTTGTTTGTTTGGTTGGTTGGTTTTTTTCTGGAATATGATGTCTAATCAATACAAAATGATTGTCATGTTAAAAAAAATCTCATAATCTGAGTGATTTCAGGAGAAAAATGAAATAAGGAAGAAAACAGCTTGAGGTTCCAAGGAGTAAATAGCAAGCCAAGAGCTTAAACAGAAGCCTCTTTTTTTTGTGCTGTCTTGTCTTTGTCCTTAAACTCCATGGGACAAACTCCCTGATGTGGATGAAACACAACATCTCTTGAATGACAGGTCAGATCATCCTCTCCAAGAGTGTACCACACCCACAGAAGCAAACTGATGTTAACTCACCTCTAAGAAGTGGCCCAAATAACATCTTAGGCTTAGGCCAGTGTTTTCCAGCTGTGGGTTGTGACCCCACATGGGCTGGGGTCAAGACAGGGTACATATGGGGTCACAAAGAGCTAAGGAGGTATTTAAGCTGAAGGGTTCCTGTTTGGTGACTCTTGGTGTGGGGGAAGGGCAGGAGTGGAGTGCACACAAACAGATGATCCAAGACATCTGAGTGTTTCAGAAATCCTGGCTTGAAATATTGTTAATATTTCAATAATATTGTTGAAATATTATTGAAATTATTGTTATTATTTCAATACTGTTGTTGAAATATTATTGAAATAATTAAAAAAATCTGAACTTGAGATAAATAAAATGGTTCTGTGGCTTGTGTGCAGGGGCAATCTTTTGACTATGCACTTTAAATTTTTTTTCCTTGCCTTTTTTTAGCATATTTAAAAGTAACCAGAAGCCTGGAAAGGTTTCAGCAACCTTAGAAGGCAGACTAGGAAACAAATAAAAGAGACATTAGAATGATCATCCTAGTAATAGTACCTGGCTTTCATCAGAAGAATTTGAAAGGGTTCTCAGCAGAGTAAAAGGAGGTTTTCATGATCCACATTTTACAGAGGAGAACATGGCTAGGTGACTTGGTCAATGTCATGCAAAAATTCTGTGGTAGAGTTGAAAGCCAAGTCCAAAACAGAATCCTTAATGAAGTTGATGCCCTTGCCTCAGGACTATTCTGTGCTCAGAGCCCTGAAAAAAACACATTTTCAAACATAAGGATATCACCAGCATCTGTGGAATTGGAATTGTGCAATTACTGGAGCATTGCGACAGACCTCGGTGTCATGAGAGGTGTGAGAGGGATTAATCCAATGACTGATATTTTTCAACCTTACTGAAATAATACTGATACAGCCACAGATAATGATTTGCCAATGTGATTTCACCCCTAAAGGGAATACCTGTAAAATCTTGTCCACACTTGTTTATAAAGATTTCATTTGGTGGCTGCTTTTGGTCTTCCAAGAGCAGGATGGCAGTCAAACATACAGTGCTGTTAGAGACATTCCTACCAATAAGAGCAGCAGTGAAATTGCCAAAGGTTTTCTGAGCATGGGTCACTCTGCAGCCCCTTTGCTGGTTACTGCAGCTTTTACTAACCTGAGGCAGGTTGAAATGTGGGAAGTGATGTGGTGTGGGACAGCAAGCCGTGGTGTGAAGCCATCTTACAGCAGTGAAGCCAAGTGAAGAAGCTTCACTTGGAAGAAGAGCTCCAGCATGGCCTTTCTTTTGTGCTCAACACACAGCAAGATGTGCAGCATGGACCTTATCTGCAAGAAGACAAAACCTCCTCAAGAGCATTTCTGAACTTGAGTAAACTGCATTGGAAGCAAGACTTGTCCACAGGGGTTCAGCTTACCATGACCACAACTCCTTGGACGAGCACCAGAATGAGCCTGCATTGATCTTACAAGTTGAGATCCTTTCAGTTAGCTAAAATATCAAATATTGATGTTTGGCACTGGTTCATCAAACCAGCTGCTGGCACAACCCTGTTTGCTTGTGTAGATAAAAACTTGGCCACATCCATTTCAGACTGATTTGTTAGCTGGGAAAAGATCTTTTATTGCTTTCACATCATTGCTTTAGCTATATGATAAACTGGCTATACAATTTAATAGTTGATAGTTTTCTGCTTTCAGTATTTTCTTGATCACTGCTTTCTATATATTTTCCTACTTAGTTTAAATATGTCCTTCCTTTAAGGTATTTTAAAAGTGAAAACTTGTAGGAAATGTCTTTATTCCATTTCCTAGTGACAAAATGAATCTTGCAAGTAAGTATCTTTGCATGTAAGAATAAGCCTTTACAGATTCTCCCAGCTTTCCCCCTAGAGTTTGGGAAGCTTGTCTGCTACAGTCATCACCTCTCTTTCTGCAGGGGAAGTTTGTGAAGCCTGGGACTTTCAAAAAAATATTTAAACATGTGCTGAGTAGGATGGAGTAGGAATAGACAAACTGGGAACATTTTTGATTCCAGAGCTCTTAGAAAACTGTTCCTAGGATGATGAAAGTTTGATCTCGTAGATCAGTTACACTCTGCTGGATTATTTTGCAAGGTTTCTTTGTGTGTCGCAATTATTAAGTTCCATCAAAATATGTGTAAAATTTTCACCTGCTAGAAACAAAACAACTTTTATTTCCCTAGAAAAATACAGTGATAAAGGTGCTTAAAAATACCTGCCTAGAGACACTCTGGACTCCCTGGCTATCTCAGATCTTTTAACCTGGGAAGTATGACAGGTTGTATTGAAGACCATTTTCCTTATGGAAAGGAGGTCAGAGACTAGCAGAGGTGTCCTAGAGCATCTCTCTTGCACTACAAACTGTTCTTCATGTGGTAACCAAATACCACATTTATTGTTCTTTTTTACCCTTTTTATTTGGTTGCTCATTGGTTTTTGCTGTTGTTTTGTTTTTGTTTGTATATTTCGGTTCTTTTTTTTTTTATTTCTTTTTCTTTATAAATAATAGAATGAAAAATATTATGCCTCTTAACTTCATTGTTGTAGGTACTTGGTGGTGTGTACATCTATAAGCAACATTAGGGCACTGCACATCAGCAGTAGCTTGAAGAAAAATGATGGCAAGTAACACAGGCTTACCTGGCAATACAGAAATATAGTGGACTTCTTAACTGCTCATTTTCAAGATCTGGACTTTTTAAAATGTGAAAGTTTGTTTATAATGTGTATTCTCAAGTGGTATGTGTTTGAAAAAGACTTAATGTTGTAATGTTAACTTGAGTTGTAGCTAATTGTTTGCTCTGGAAGGTATTAGTAACATATATATGTATATAACTATATAATTTGATATATTTTTATATATACATTACATATATTTAAATGTGGCAGCCCATCATCAGAATTAGCTGAGTTGCTCTCCTCTTCTAGAAGGGGAGTATGGGTAAATACACATTAAAAGTGTCTGTTAAATGTCATATCTAGGTAGTCAAGATGGGAAAAGATATAGTACAGAAATATAAAGATGGATTGGACTAAAAGAAGTGACACTTCTAGCTCACACTGCTCTCTCCTCTGTGACTATGTCTGAAATCTCCACTGTTATTCAGCTGCACATCAGGGCTTCAGGATTTTGCAACCAGAGCAAAAGGAGAATCCAGAGGTGCAATTCATTACAATCTGAGATACAGAAATAATTTGAAGACCACCCCTAATGTTGCATGCACAAGGAGATGTGAACTGAATAAAATATCAAAGGCTTCATAGAGTAGTGAGTAGAATTACTCCAGGTTTCTTTCAGGTTCTTAAGCAAAATCATGTTTGGAAAGAGATTTTGGCTCAGCACTTTTTTATTTTCCTTCATCTGGAAGGAAAGGGCAGCTCATCTATTTTTGCTGGAGTCTAAACAGGATCTAAGAAGATTAATGGTCAATTTCCAGATGGGCTGGTGGTTTTCAGCATTCCCTACCTGCATGAGACACTCACAGGAACTGGGCCAAGAAGCAGGATTGCAATGAAATCCCGGCCCCACTGCAATCCAGGCAAAAGTTTTAAAAGGCACAGGTATCAAAGGTAATCTCAGATCCTTTGAACAGTGAAAGGATCTCCAAACTCAAGTATGTTGTGTGAAGTCTGACTTCATGCATTTGTAAATGGAAGAAGAGTAGATGTGCCCAGTTGACAGGTGATGTGGGCTTTTTTTTCAAAGCTCTGACAGACTCACTTCTGCAAAAAGCAGAGCTAATTCAATTATAAACACAGAAAAGAAGGCCTCTCAAACTCTTCTAGCCAAAGCCACATACTTAAAATTCATTACAAAGGGTGTTAGACTCAACCAGTAATTATCTGGGTCTAGGCAATAAATAAATAACAATAACTTGAATTACAAATCTGTGATAGAACTCATGGAACAAAAAAAGAAAAATAATTGTCTGGAGCTAATTAATGCTCAGAAATTAGCACACAAGACAAAAATAAACAGAATGAGGTCATCTTCAAGTACTACGGGGAGCTAAACTGTCGTGTATTCCCTAGACAGAATTGAATACAGTGACAAATCCAAATCAGTTTTCCTGGGAATCACAAGTTTTTTGGAGGGTATATGAAATACATATTGCATAAACATTCCTGATACCTAATTCCAAAGAGATCAATGCCAGATATGGTGATTTAAAATCACTCATTTTCCTCATGTCAGCAGAATTTTTAGAAGCACAGGTATGCCCAATATGTTGATGTGTGGTTTCATATAAAACCATGGCTATGCTTGTTGCTCCAAGTCTGTAAACAAGAGTTATGTAAAAGGCACAATTTCATGCAATGTTTTATCAGAAGCAGCTGGCTGCTGAGCACCCACACCAACACAACTATCAACCAGTCTAAGCCTTTTCAAATACAAGTCTTGCATTACAAAAAAAAACCCAAACAACTATTTTAAACCTCAAATTATCTCTGTCTTCTCAGCTCTGTCCTTGTGTTGGTCTGAGCAAGTACTGGTCCTCTGTCTCACAAGCACACTAGTAGGCATCATCACAGCTATCAAAAGGCACTGCCCAAGCCAGGCAGTGCTTGTCAACAGTGTGTGTGCCTCTCAGCGTGGAACGTGGCCCTGGTGAGAGACAATTGACTGACACCTCACCTCATTATCCACAGAACAGGGAGTGGAGAGAGAAAAGTACCATTTGTCCACAATCTAATCTGTCCCGTGGCTGGAAATGACAATGTCCAGTGGTCACTGAAGTTTTGGGAAAGTCTGCCTCTGATTTCAGAGACTCTGGGTTTAGTTGTTGGAAATGGCAACGTTATCAAGTGTGAAGGTGGAATTTGTACATCCTGCAAATGTGGGTCCAGCAAGAACTCAGCTGGGGCTGTGGCTGCTTACTAATTCATTTCAGAAAGGCTACCAGAGACCATTGCTTTTCCACAGGCTTGAATTGACAATTTAGAGACATTAACGCTTTAAGGTTTGTCCAGTCATTTTCAAATGCTCCCAATACACACTGGGCTTTATCCTTCTCCCCCTTTTTTTCTTCTTACTGTATGACCCATGATTGCAATTAATTTCTTAGTAGAGACAAGCCCAAATATTGCAGATCGCTGTAATGTTAAAACTGGCTCCATTATGAATTGAAGTTACTAATAAAAAATTCTAAGCCAAGTAATATGTTGTTTGAGTAACCAAAAGCTAAGGTCAAAATGCAGAGAATGGAGATTCTCCTCTCTCCTCCATAAACCTGTTCCACAGTTGTACTATCAGATAAAAGGAACTTATTTCACTCCCTATGTCTTTACTTCAGTAGGGTTTTTTTTCTCTTATGGATAAGACACAAGTGAACCATCAATATCAGCCAAATCCAACCTTGAGGCAGCACAAGAAACTGGTTCGTACCACTGTCTCAGCATAACTTTATCTGATTAATCTGTTTTCAAACAAAGATTGCAGCAGGGCAAGAAATTATTTTTCTGGAGAAAAACTAACAATCATTAAAAAAAAAAAAAAAGCTTTTTCATTAAAAAAGCAAATTCATTTCTCAATAGTCAACCTCCCACCTGTCAAGTTTGTGGATGAGAAAACCAGAAAAAGGCTCTTCCACAAAATTTGGACAGAGTAAACACAAAGTCTCTATTTTTGCAAAGAAAAAGCAATACGACACAGAGGAGCTGGTTTTTCATTAACATGATTTCATAAGCTGTTCTTCAGACCTCGTTTGTGTCTTGTTTCCATGTCTGTTAGAAACTTAAAAGGAATGAGAAAGAATGTGCTGTGTAAAACAAAAAAAACCCCCTCAGTGACAGCTGAGGCTGTGTCAGAATTGTGCAGGCACTGTGTGGTCTGTCTTGGTTTTTCCAAGACAGAACCAGTGTGTAACAGAAGAGGAAAGTGAGACAGTGCTGGGGAAAGCCTAGAAGTGGCCATCACACACAATCTAGAGCTTCTCTGAATTTAGCTGGTTTTTCTTCCATAACTAAACTGGTGGAAATCACCTCCTCAGGGGAAGAGCAATATTGCTTTAGCCTCATGGCAGAGTGAAGCTCTTGCAGCAGCAGAAAGATTGCTTAAAGCTTGTTTCCCAACTCTTTCTGCCACAGATTTCGTTGACTAACTTAGCTAGTTTTTCTGCACCTTGGTTTTCTCTTTCTCCAGTCTCCAGACTGGAGATCTGGGCACAGGATGATTAAGGGTAACATGATAACATGTGTCTTATGAGGAAAGGCTGAGACCCCTGGGGCTCTTTAGTCTGGAGAAGACAGAGGGGATTGAAGAAGTATTTATAAATATCTGAGGGCTGAGTGTCAGGAGGAGGGGCAGCCTCTTCTCACTTGTGTCCTGGGATAGGACAAAGGGCAATGGATGGAAGCTGGAGCACAGGCGGTTCCACCTCAACATGAGGAGGAGCTTCTTTACTGTAAGGGTCACAGACACTGGAACAGGCTCCCCAGAGAGGTTGTGGAGTCTCCTTCTCTGGAGATTTTGCAGACCTGTCTGGATGCATTCCTGTGTGCCCTGTGCTAGATTAGTCTATGGTCCTGCTCTGGCAGGGAGGTTGGACTTGAAGATCTTCCAACCCCTGACATTCTGTGATCCTGTGATATCGACAAAGGATATGATATATATTATTATATTTACCTGAAGATAAAACCAGGAAAAGCCTACCTGTAAGATTTTTTTTACACTACCCAATTCTCTGCATAAGAAGCAGGTAAGACTTGTATAAATCATCAGGAACACTGCCTAGAAATGGGCATTGGTGAGGTACTCTCCCTTCCTCAGGCACAACTGACATTTGCATAGCACAGGCTTGGCATGACTAGTTTTCTTTGGAGCTTCCCATTGCCGGGCTAATGTATTTCTGGTTTTGACTCTTGTCCATATTAGAAATAGTTGATCATGAGTAATTAGCAAAAAATATAACAAGGTTTAGTCTTCCTGTCTACTAGGTACAGTGTTTGGCAAGCAAAAAGATCTGGAGGTGAAGATCTCTAGATTGTGGGAACGTGTACACACGCACTGAAAGGAGAAGGGGCTTTGGAAAATGTCATCTCTTGGGAGAAAGTAACCTCTGGAAAAATTTCCAGGACTTGGAATCTGTCATGATAAAAACCAGTTCTCTTTCTTATCTTCTGTCAAACTTGACAAGTGTAATGACAGCTCTTAAAGATCGCACTCTCCGAGGATTGGGAATGCTCAGAGTGGCACGTGAGCCACAGAGTGAGCGAGATAAAAAAATCAGGGGTGAAAGTTCCCTTCTGCACAGCACAGAAATGTGGGCACGCTTGGCTTTGCCTCCCAAGGAGTGATATAAAAATGTATCGTCTTCAAAAGCATTCGGCTTTCGAATGAAAATCTAGAAGGTGTGTGTCAATATTGAAATGACAGATGTTGCACTGTGCAATTTTTGGCTTACACTGTGAAATGTCAGCTTGGAAGAGAAGAGTGTTCTGTTGTGGTAGCCTCTGATTGTCATAAATGTGTACGCATCACACACGCACACGCAAACAAATCTGTTAAGTGACAGCCTTCAAAACAGGGTCTTTGGAAAGGTTACCTCTCCACCATATGTAGGACTTTGATTTATAGTTATATTTTGCACAGCATGACACACATTGTTGGTGAACTGAGGCTGCGATAAAATCGTGGAGGTGTAAAGTTTCACTGGCTGGATGGCAAAGAGCAAGTCAGAGAGAGTGTAATGCGAGTCGAGAGCTGCTCTCCAAATGAATGAACTTGTATTGTGGATCTGGTTACAGCCAGCACACTGCCCTAATCCATCAACAGCAAGTTCACTTACAAACCAGCCTTTGTTTTTAATCCATGAGCCTTTGGGGATTCACTGTAATCAAATGACCAATCAGAGGAACACAGAAGAGGGAAAAAAAAAAAAAGATTGCTACAGTGAAGTTTACTCTCAGACACATTCTCTCCCTCAAAACCCCTGAGGTAATGCAGATAACAGTATAATGCACAGCATTAAGCTTACAGGCATTAAAACCTCCACCAGTTGGGAGTTAAGGAATGGCAAACCAGAGCTCCTTACTTGCTGGGGGTGCTTCTCCAAGGCTGAAGAAGACTTTGATTTCGAACCGTGTGTGTTCACAGCACAGACACAGATTGGTGGTGGGAGACAGCCACAGGGTTTGAGATTGCTGCAGCTCACTTGGAGTTTTCTCCTGTTTTGAACGAATGAAAACATCCTGGATTTTGCAATTAAAAAGTGTCAACCCGAAATAACACGTTCCTTGGCAAGGGCGTGCTATTCAGCCTTGGGTGTGTCTATGTGCACAAAAATCAATACTTTGAGTTAAAAATGCATTTCTCTGTGTTTTATTCTTTCTCAGTTTAGCATAAAGTAGAAACTTTAGGCTGCTTTTCCTTGCAGAAGACTATGCCAAACATTCATCACTGCCCAATAGCCCACATTAGGGTGGCAAACCCATCCATAAAGAAGGCACTGCATACAGACCACATGTTGGCATGGTAGTATTTTATTTTCTGCTATGCCACAACTTTGGGCTGCCTGGGCCACCCCATCTAGCCACTGTCCCCTGCAGTCCCTCAAGATGGATCCAGAAGCAAAGGACCTGCAGTGCAGCTTACACAGCACCATATGGCTGAGCAACTCCAAGTATTCACGTGCCTGCAGCAGGGTGGGCACAGGGTTGGCAGGGGGAAGGGTGCAAGATGCACATATCATGCCATTAAAGGAGTGACAGATGGTGATGAAAGTGCCATAAAACCATAAGCACTGACAGCTCAGGGCTGGGACTGAAGCAGCTGCTGAAGTATCACATTGTAAACAGCCCCCTGTTAGAGCAGCTCCCTTGCAGCCCCTACCATAGGAACTGCAATCTCTTGAAAATTCTGCCCTGTGTTGCCACTAGCCAACCTCACCCACGTCTCCTGTCAGGAGGTGAAAGGTGAGTGAAGGAGAAGGACTGGAAGATAGTCTTTTGCACACTGGGAAACCTGAGATGAGCACAAAAAATGAGCAGCCAGCCACGAAGTCCCCCAAGCCAGAGCACAGGCAGGACATTGGTGCCCCCAGGCAGTCACCACACATTTCCTGGAGCTTCTCTCCAACCAGTCTCTCAGCTGAGCATTCTGACTCCATGTGCTGGAAGGGTGGCACCCAAAACCACGGGCAGCTCCTTCCTAGTGATGGAGAAGCTGAACAGCCTAAGCCCCCAGTCTTCAGGTCACTACAATGGGATCCCAGTCTCTTGCCATCAGACCTCATGCAATTACTCTTTCCATCTCATTCCCATCATGCCAAAGAGAGTAACATACAATATTTCCTCTGTGACATAACTCCAGATGGCCAGAAACAAGCTCTCTGCTCTTAGGGAACTCTTCCTTTAACCCATAAGGTGTTAAAACTGAGATACCACAGAGTTTTCTCAGGAAAAACACTATTGTAGACCAATGCTCCTGCTCGTAACAAATGTCTTTTTTTCAACTTTTTTTTTAATTTTTTTTAAGTATCTGCTTTCCTCTATGCAGTGCCAAAGGAACTGGGAGCTTCTTCACTGTGGAAATACTCTATAAAAAGTGTAAAATGTGCTGACTTCAAAATAAGTAGTAAAATATTTATTTTTTTTTTTCAGGAAGGAATTTTTTACCATCTGGGATTTGATTTTTTCTTATATTTTTATTCTTTCACGACACAGTAAGAATAATTTACTAATGATATGCCATTAAAATAGTCCAACAGGTTTATTTTAAGGCTTTTTTTTTTCCTCAAGTAAGATTTAGTACATAAAGCTGAGGAATACATCTTCTCTCCTTTTTTTAGCCTGTTTGATGTGACAAATAACCTTGCAATGTAGATCAAAGTCCAGTTTTGAGGTGGGGCTTGTTAGATGATTCTGACTCATACATTTTCATGCACAATTTTATTTTGTGGCTGTTCCTTAAAAAGCATCCAGTATTTGGGCTTGCTCATTTAAAGCTGCTGGCATTGTTTGTCAGGCTGCCAAGAGACCTGCCCATGGTCTCCTCATCACCAAGTCTCTTGCCTGAATGTGCTTCCCTTCTCTTTTATTCCCATTTCTTTCTTTGAACAAAGTTTTTCAAACTTTGCCAATGTATGGAACATTGGGTGTGGGCTGGGGGGGGGGGGGGGGTGTGGGTGTGTGTTAGTTTGTTTGGGTTTTTTTCTCATGGGTGTGAGTTTCTGTGTGAAGAATTTAAGCTTCCTTACTACATCCTTAGTATTCACCATTAGCTTCTGTGGACACCTTATAAATCATCTGTGAAGCCAGAGATCATGGGCTGAAAACCACTGTTCTGTGGTACTTAGATACTTATGGCTACTCCTAGTTATTAAAAGGGTACTTATCTAGGCAAACATAGATAATCAGGCTGCAATATGAAAAATATTCACAGTTTCCAATGTCTCTGCTCCTGAACCATGGTGTCAGTACAAGAATTTATTTTCCTCAAAATAAATGTATTAGAAAGCTCGTATGAATGCTGAGGAATGCTTCCAACATGAACTGCACATTTCACAGCAGAAGACTTTCTAGAAAGCAGAATAATTCCTCTCCCTTCATCCAGCCTCCTCTGTGTTCATTTTCAAATCTCATGCTTTTGGAGTGGATTGGGTTTTACCACAGTGAAGGAGAAAGAATAATAAAAAAAAGTTTCAGTGTCACCATCACCATCAGGATATTGCAAATTGTCTGTCATCTACTGGAAAATGGGACTGAAGCTATATGCTAGCAATGGAGAGACACAGCCCTGGTGATACTGCAGGCAGATCTCAATTCCTCAAGCACTTGCTGTCATGAATCCAGACATCTGGCAGAAAAGCACTGAAGATTGATTTGGTACTTTAAAGGATACATTAATATGTAACTAGGGGCTTGGACTTGGATTTATAAATGGATGAATTGATTTATAAATCCTTTTCAGAGACTTGGGGTTTATTTGCTGAATTTTTTCCCATTTTATTTAATTGTTTGGTTTTATCATATGCTCATCCATTGCTTGAACATGGATAAACTAGAGTAAGAAAATACAGATATTTGACTTATGGTTAAGTACCATCACCAAGCCTATCAGAGAGCTGGAAATTACACGAACCTCTGTTCCTTGTGCACAGAAACCAAGCCTCAGCTTGGCAAAGAACTAACATTTTGCTAAGGTAAGAAAGAAATCAGACAGTGTTGTTTTATTACCTTAATATTGATGAACATGGACTGCTAGAATGTTTTTACAGTGATCCAGCCCATCAATCCTTTACTCAGACAGGCTCTGTGTGTTAGCTTACACCCTTAAATGGTTGAATTATTCTTATCCTTACGTGGTAAATAGTCAGGAATGTTCATGGGCAGAATATTAAGGACAGAAGATGGCCCTGACAGGGTTTGCCAAAGGGAGATGCAAGTTTACAGAAAATTTGCTTTGCTGCTGTTGACTCCCAACTACTTCTTATGCCTCCCCAACATAAAAAATTAACATTAAACTTGCATTCCAGATGAATGACAGGGAATAAAAATCAAAAAAAAAGGTTTCAGTTCAAACCTACAGAACTAGATTCAAGCCCAGAAACTGGTCAGGTTTAAAAGTGGTAACGATCTCTTTAACTGGGAATTCCCTGACTGAGAAACTCTCTAGACATATCCTAATTATCCTTCCCTTTTAATTGCTTTATACAAAACACAACATACCTGCTCTAACTGCTGTTTGGCTGGCACAATTATCACGGGATGCCACAAAGATGCTTTGCAACTGCAACCATGTTATACAGACAACTGACATAGAGGATTCTCCTCTCAAATATGCTCAGTGAAAACAGGAATCTCTTACAAACCTTGCCCTGGAACACTGTGTCCAGTTTTGGGCTTCCCAGTTTAAGAGAGACATTGACCTGCCAGAAAAAGTCCAATGGATAGCTAAGAGGGTGATGAAGGGACTCAAGCATCTCCCCTATGAAGAAAGACTGAGGGAACTGGGGTTGTTAGTCCTGAGAGGAGAAGACTGAGAGGGGAATTTATTAATGTCTATAGATATCTGAAGGGTGGGTGTCAAATAGAAGGAGCCAACCTCTCCTCTGTAGTGCCCAGCAGCAGGACTAGGAACAACAGGTATCAACTGGAGATTAGAAGGTTCTGTTGCAACATGAAGAGGAAATTCTTCACTCTGAGGGTGACAGAGCCCTGACAGAACAGGCTGCCCAGAGAGGCTGTGGAGTCTCTTCTAGAGACCCTTAAAACCCCCCTGGGTCTGTTCCTGTGGTGACATGCACTGGGTCATCCTGCTTTTGGAAGGGGGTTGGACTCAGTGATCTCTAGAGGTCCCTTCCAACCCCTGACATTCTGTGATTCTATGATATGATTCCACAGTTGTGCTCATTTTTTATTAGCAAAGCAAGAGAGAAGCTTAGCCAAGCAAAATAAATACACTTTAAAAAAAAAAAGAAAAAAGAAAAAAATGACTTCTACAGGTATTCTAAAAAATTAATCAAATGTTAAATTACAGTATAAAGTGAAACCACTTGCACATAATTACTACATCTATTAATTTATATGGCTAACAGCTATGAGAAGTGACTGAACTGCAATTGCAAGTGAATGCATTCTGGGGACAGGTGACAAGTATTTATGCAGTGTTGTAGAGCTCTGTGACTACCAGACTGCATATTTCTAACAGAATATTATTTGTTTCATGGCAAGAATGAGTCTTTAAGCACCCCATCCATTTAACCAGAGAGGGAAGGTAGGCTGCAGGCTTTCTATTGTCTTCTGACCAGACTTGAAAAAGCAGCAACTTCCACTGCTGGGAGGAGTAATTAATGAGTGGTCTTCACTAACCATGACCGGCAGGGTTCTTTGTTTTACATCTCTTTAGCCCCAAAGAACCGTGTAAGAGTATTGAGTTAAGAGTGACACAGAGGGAATAGTGCCACCTACTGAAGTAATTCGTTTTTAGCACCCTAATTTCTCACCTTTCAGCTAAGTTCTAAAGATACTGCAGCGTCAATATGCTACTCATCACATTAAAGAGCTCCTCTTCCTCCTTAATTCTGTCAAGAACCGAAAATCAGAGTTGCAAAAACCCCACAAACCCAACTCCCAGAACCCCCCAAACTGCTTTTATAAAGTTAATAACTTGAGAAAAGAAACCTTGGCATGAGGGTGTCTTTAGTCCTAGGGAGGCTTTGAAGCTAATCAGAATTTAAGGTCTGCTCTGATTCTATTTACATGAGTGAAGAAATGCAAAATAATTTCATTATTTTAGCAGGAGCAATTCCACTCTGTGATTTTCTTACAGACTAACTTATTTAGTGCTAGACCAATAGCCTTAATTTAAAATTGGTGACAGCTGAGGTTACCTTTTAATATCTGTCATTGGGTTTTGATAATTTCTTTTTGTTTGGCTTAGGCTTTTGTTTTGGTTTTGTTGGGTTTTTTTTTTGGGTGGGGTGGTGTTTGGTTTTGGGTTGTGGGTTTTTTTTTTTCATGTGGTTGGGTTTTTCTTGTTGTGGGGTGGTTTTTTTTGGTTGGCTTTGTTTTGTTTTGTAGGGGTTTTTTTCTGTTTTTGTTGTTGTTTCTTGGTAGGATAAACACAACTCTTTTTACAGCATGGTGATAAAAATCCTTTATATCAAGGAATGTGTATAATAATGCCAGGCTAAAGAACATTTTTCAGCAGGTGGAAAAAAATACACCAATGTCCTCTCTTCAGGTATTGAGTAGTCTATTCCACTGCCAAACAACTGTGTAGAGTGACTTCACTGGCAGCTACTTACCAGCAGTGAGTGAGGTGGTCCCTGCAATTCCCCTTTACCTGCTGCTTAGACTTAAATAGTTAATATCTGCAATGCACAGTGAGAGGTTTGTGAAGTAAATTGTGTTTATGTGCCATAAACAGAATTTAGCAGTGGAATTATTAATTAACAACCAAAGTAATAAATAACAAGAATAAAATGCTGAAACTCAAAAGTGATCTCAAATGTGTTCCACTGCAGATCTAACCAGCTCTGGATGCTGTTTCTGCTGACCCACTGGGGTTTTATTGCTGCAAAGGCAATGCAGTGCCATGATGTATGGGGTTTTTCTGACATCCAGCTGCTTACTGTTACTGTTGGCTGTTGCTGATGGACTGGAGATAATACAGGTGTTCTCTGCTGGTAGAGCTGACTGCACTGGAAAGCAGGCTGGGATAAGCACAGTGGAAGGATGTCTGCTTTGGTGAGTGAGAGCAAGATGATACAGAGAAAAAATGTTAAATAGGCTTCTTTTTGGCCAACTTCAAAATTAATGGAGGGTTGTTACCAGGCTCCTCCTAGTTAAACAAAGAGGATGAGCTATAAATAGAAATCTCTGTTAGCTGTTTGCTTGGCTTTTATCTTATTTTTGCTGATCAACCTGCTTCTTCTGGTCACACATGCCAAAACTCTATGTGTAGTGGCAAAAATTAGAGCTCGTACCCATGTCCAGCTTGTAAATAAGAATAATCCTAAATCTATATATAAGAAAACTAAAGCATTGACCAACTGGCCACTCTTTCATCTTCAGAGGAAGCAATTTTTTTCCAAGGCTACATGTTAAGCCTGGGTCTTAAGTCAGGATACAGGTGCTTTTTAGTCTGAGAAGAATATTTGAATAACTGGCTAGAGCACACAGGACAGCTCCTGCTAAACACAAACTCAGGTGAGTGGTATCTCTTTCCCATATCAAGGAAGCAATACAAAGCTAATCCCACGTCTCTGTTTTTATAAAAACACTTGACAAATAACATGAGTAAATAAACAGCTGTCTCCGAGTTATTTACAGTGTTGTTAAACAGTATTTAGGCTTCAAAATTGATCACCAGAGTAAACACAGGGCTGAACAAACATGGTTCAGTATTTGTATTTGAGATTAAGCACACGTATATGACTGTGAACACATGTTCAGCCAGACTATTGAGGCTCATTACGAAGAGACATCAGACTGTGCATTAAATGGCATTTTGGACAAAAAGCAACCAAACTATTAATGCAGCTAAACCAAGCTTGTCCTCATCTCCTTGAATCCAAACACTCAAGAATGGTCAATACTTTATACTGAGCTTTGATCTGATCATTTTTTAAATGAGTTGCTTTTGTTTTTTTTTTTCATTTTAAAGTCTTTTCCCTCTGTCTACCTCTTGTCCAAAGCCTTAGTACCCTCTGAAAGGAATGGTTTGATAGCAAAGGTTACCACCACACACCACCCTGCCTCTGGGACACCAAGGAAATAGGCAGTGTGTACATCCTTGCTAGAGCTCTGCTTAACCTCAGGGAAAAAAAAAAATCAGGGAGTCCCTTTCCTATTTCAGGCTTAAGTTTGTAGACTGCACAGCAATTAACCACCAGAAGTGCTTCAGGGGCTGAATTTACTCCTCTGCAGCAGTGCAGTGCAAGTAGAGCATTTACTCATGTGGGCAGATGCTACAACTTTCAGTAGGGACTTGAATAATCAACAGAGCCAGAAATAACCCAGTGGGAAATCCAAACAAAGACAAACAGGTTGGCTTTTGTGTTTCATTTTTTAAACAAGCCTTTTCAAAACCTTCAGGGAGCCATAATAACAACCTGACATCCAGTCTTTTCAAAGTACATCCACCATCCAGGAACTGAAATACCAGGAGAAGATAATTCTTGCACTATTTGGACTTTACAGATCACTCCCCTTAGGCATTTAAAAAAGACTCTGAAAACCAATCAGTCCAAATGTGAGAGAATTTCTGCACCTCTTGGCACGTGAAGCTTTTACACATAAAGCAGTATTTTCTTTGGAAAAAGCAAGTGTATTACACAGGAAAGTTGGAACAACATTGCACTAGAAAATGTCATTATTCCTTCCCATCTACCTTCAGAAAGAGAGATGACTCAGCTCAAGTGGGGGTTAGCAGGGCAGATGCTCCTCTAGGTTAATCCAGGTTCCCAAAACCCAGTGACTTTGTGGCAAAGGCAGACATAGTGTGAAGAGGAAATCCCCACCTGCCTTCTGCCTAGGCAGTGAGCAAACAGCCCTGCAGACCTCTGTGACTGCACCTCCTTCACAGGCTCTTGGGCTCCAGTCTAGGTTGTTAGCAACTGACATATTTCCTTCTGGTGGATTTGGACGTAGGCTACTTGGAAAGCTTTTGCCCTTCTGGTTTGATTAATGTGACTTTAGACTTAGCACCAAAATGTACCTCCTGTTGCTTTGGGCTACAGCAGGGAGCTGGCCAAGGGCAGTGGGTGGCCTTGCTGTGCTGCAGGACAGCTAGCAGCCTGTGTATGGGCAGGGGGGCAGGGGTTCAGTCTTAGAATCATAGAATCATAGAATGATTTGACTGGAAGAGACCTTCAAGATCATCAAGTCCAGCCATTAACCCTACACTGCC
>JAOEGS010001021.1:15865-25968 GCA_025447755.1 Corythornis vintsioides | reverse complement strand
TCTTGTTGAACCTCATGCAGTTAGTTTCAGCCCATTGCTCCAGCCTGGCCAGATCCCTCTGCAGAGCATCCCGACCCCCAGACAGATCCACACACCCACCCAATTGAGTGTCATCTGCAAATCATCATCAGATCATCAGTCCTACTGATGTCTCCTGCTCTGATGGCATTGCTGACACTGTTAGTACCACTGGTGCTAACACAGAACACCTTTGCTGGCTGTCTCACTGGATAATTCCCATGCAGCCTTCCCAGGAAGAAGAACAGGTGGGAAAGCTCATGGTGCCTGAGCCAGTCCTATTTCTGGGAAAAAAAAAAATAATAAAAAAATCAAAAAGTCTCCTTTTCTGCTAGCCTAGTAGCTTTTGTCAGCACTAAATTTTCATGAGATGAAAAAAGGTATTAAACCAAAAATCATTCTGCTCTGTGTTAAAAGATTTCAGGTGCAGAGGTTTGGATACTGAATAAAAAGCTAGTTGACCAGAGGCTGTTTTTTAACAATGCCACATTCTTATACTCAAAACAATCCAAGCTACATTCGCTGGTTCACTCTGGGTCTATTTTAACAGGGTTTTAAAGCTATTTTACCTGAGTGCCTGCTGATTAGAATGCTGGTTTTTTTTTAAAACCAATCCATTGAATTCACTTCCTTTCTGTGTCCCCAGTGCCCATTCACCTATAGAAATATATAGACAAACAAGGTCACAGGTGCAGAAAATTGGGCCTTTCCTGCTGTTTATTACAATGTTGACCTCGGGGATTTGTCAGGGGGATGGTGGGGAGAAGGAAAGAAAAAGAAGAAATACATGCTTTGCAATAGGATTCTGCTAAAATCCTACCTTCCTTTTCTTGCAAAGTTAAAAGCCTCCTAGCTGCCAACAAACACAGATATTGAATTATGAGGAGGTGGAGAGAGTGCAGGGCTGGTTCTTTTGACTGGGTCACCCTTTAGTGTGCTGAGAGTTAAGGCAAATGAGCACACAAGGGCTTCTGCAGGAGATGGATCCACTGGAGTGTGAGCACGTGGAGGTTTCAGCTTCCTTCTCTGCCTACAAAGGTGTTTTGGATGAATCTTTACAGCTCAAATGCATCTAGTAAGGGCTATACCCTGACTGAAAGAGCTTAAAGTAAATTTAAAATTCAGACCCCACGAATTGGAGAAAAGATGTATTATTCCCAAAATGAATAATGTGGTTTTGATGTAGAGAGAGTGCAAAAAGCTTATTAAGGGTGGTCTCTCTCATCACTCAGCACCAGTTCAGTGCCTTAATCAGCTGACTGCTTTTTTCTTAAAGCACTCAGCCTCCCAGAGATTTAGTTTGGGGTTGGCAAGGCTTTTTATTTTTATTTTTTGCATTTATACATTGCAAAATCTGGCCAAAAGGGTCCAGACATCAGCTTGTGTAAGCCTTGTGTAGGGCTGGTCTTTGCTGGGCAGTGATGACTATGATAATCTCAGCTTCTGAGTAACAAATAGAGCACCTTTTGGGGGGTTATTTTGCTACTTTTTTATTTTTACTAATAATTGGGAAAGACTTAGATCATGGTCCTGCATTTGAATGACCTGTTTCCTCTATCAGCACCATATTTTCAGTGACATGATTAGTCACAGAGCATTTGGCCTGCTGCTTCACTGCCCTGCCCATGGCCATTTCATACATACAGTCATTTCACAGGAACACTAACCCATGCCTTTGCCTCTAATAACCACCACCAAGCCCCATTTGTTTCCTTTTTCTGACCTCTATCTAGGAATACAGGCCCCAAAATTGCAAGACTAAAGATGTCAATATGCCATGGTTGGTGTTCATTACTACTTTATGCCTTCCCTGGTTTGGACACACTCACAGATTAAGAAAGATGTTTTAAAAACAGTAAAATACCTGAGTTGTCAGAGTTCTTCTCCATGTCCATGTGTTCACTTTGCAGAGCTAATAAAAAAACACAGTTTGCTTTGTTTGAGCTATGAATTTAGCTCATATTTCTTAACAAAACTCAGGACATTAGCCTCAAAGAAGTCTTTTCTGCAATATAGGTAGGACAATGCAAACTCTCAATATGAAATTCAGCTTAGCCCTTTTTCATGTAAGACCAACTTTATCTCTCTTTTTAATTTGTTCAGTTTTCCAAATTGGAATCATCACTGTAACTGAAGAAGCATGTTAAAAATAACAGTTATTGCAAATAAACAGGCTGGGACTTTCATTCTAGAGTTAATCACTACATAAAATCATACATCATAAAGCTGGCCATTCTGGGCCAAACACATGCTCCATGTAATCCAGCATCCTGTCTGTTAGCATGATTAATAAAAGAAAGTGTAGAAGATGCTAAAAATGATATTTTCTCAGGATGTACCCTCCCATCTTCTGGTAATCAGACCCAAAATACTGTGTTGTAATAACAGAAATGTAATAATAGAAATGTAATGCTTCCAATAAATCAAAATCAAATTGCCATGTGCTTCTATTGTGACTCAATCTGATTTTATCATGGTAGCTGCTATATCAGATTTTGTTTAATTTTTAGGAGGAAATAAACATCCAGAGAATTAAGCTGGAAATATTCCATTCAAATTAAAGTACCCAGGAAGAAGAAAAGGAGTTCAGTTGTAAAGAAAAGAGAAAATTAACTAAAGGCATGACCAAGTCTGGAAGGTGGATGGAGCTGTGAATTTGATCCCATCCTTTTCTGTAGAAATTATCTAGATGTTACTTACTTTTTTTTTTCTTTCTTTTTTTTTTTTTCCCTGAAGTTTTCTCTGGGTTGTTTCCTATTCTTTCCTTATTGCTCCTTGTTATTAATTGCATTTTTTATTCCACTACCTCTTTTCTCAGCTACTACTTTTCAGAATGGAAATACAAGCCCAGATTAAAACTTCAAACCTATAGATATATGTTTGATTAAAAAACATACAGGGATTCCTGCTACCCCAAGTTGTTTTTAAACCCATGTGTAAACAAACATGTCCATTTAGACAGTTTGTTTCCTTATAAATATGTGAAAAGTTAATAAATTTTCATGCCATTTTTATTATGAAAACAGCCCTGTGAAAATACCATATGGTCCACTGAGGCCTGCCCTTGTAACCCTAATAAATACAAATCACCCTCAAACTTATCATTGTAAGTTCAGATATGTAGCTAATGTCATCTCAAAAATCCTTCACAAAAAGAAAACAAACCAGAGCCTTTTAAACTCGTTGCTCTTGACTTCAGCTATTTGTTCAGTATCTCAACAATGCTGAATAAAAGTGCTGGAAATTCTCATTTCTGAGTCATCCCCCTGCTCTCCTAGGTCCCAGACTCTTCAAATTAGTGACTATCTTAAAAAGATTAATGTGATTCATTCCCTTTGTTTCTTTTCTCTTGTATTCAGCATACCTCTTGAGAGTCTCCTGCCATCAGTGATGCAGAATTCTGGTTAATCTTTGTATTTCATTTCCCATCTCTCTCTCACAGTCTGTTTTGGCCAAGCTGTTTTGTACATTTCTAGCTCTGCAACAGAAGTATTATTAATGGCACAAAACACTGTGTATTATAACCAGCTGATGCTCAACATCAGGAGAAATTCATCTGTTATTTATACCCTGTGTATATACACCTATCAAGAAAGTTGAAATTACATATGTTTCAGAAAAGCATTACTTTCCCTGTAATATATGACAAATAATTTGTCCTTCATTTCTTATTTCTACATATGCATTTCAGACAACCAGAATATTCCTTAATTCCTCATGATTTATAATAAAATAATAATTTAAGCAAAAAAAATCTGTTATATGAATGCAAAAATATTTAAACAAAGTACTCTGGTTATTATGGATATAGTGGAAAATTATTTCAAATAAACTGCATCATTTTAGCAACAGTATTTCACTAGTGAGTATCTAGAACTACCTTAATATCTGGGAATCTAGTAGAAAGCAGTCTCTTTCAAATATCACATTAATCTCTGTTTCTGAACTAAATGCTTTTTCAGAGAGTTTATTTTTAAAACTGAGTGGCAGTTTTGGTGCCTCTGTGATGCCTGATTTTTAGAACAAGTTCTTTCCTGTCAAGGAGTTCCAACATAGAAATGTCAAAATAAAAAGTAGTAGAAATCAGCAAGTTGCTTTTGAATAGTTTTAGTCTTTATGACTCCTCTGTCTTCTTGAAGTGTGGGTGGATGACAAAGAAAACTGATACTGTACATGGTATTTTCAAGGATGGGGTCTTGGTCATTGACATTTCATTTTCCTGGTTTTAATTCTGCTCTTGGAGTGGATTAGTAACTGGAATTTAAACAATAATAGCATAACAACAAGCTCACCTTGCTCTTCCCAAGGACCAGATGACTCCTGTCTCCATTTTAGGCTTTTCTTTTCCCTTGCTCCTTTCTCAATTGTTGAATTTGTGTCTTGTGTCAGCAAGAAAAAAAAGCATAAATGTAATAACATTTTTATAAAAAGTGATTATGCTGCTTCTTCCTTATTTTCCAGTGTTGCACTAGCACCAAAAATAACAGAAATTAGAAGAAAATTAGGGGAAATCAGAAGACTGGAGATATACATACATACATACATACAAATATATATATATATATATATATATATGAAATCACTATTTACTCTGACATATTGCACAAGTAATAGAGCAGAGAAGTTCACTCAAATGCTACAGGGGAGCCCTAGGCTGGAAGATCCAGCCTACAGAGGCTCTGGGGAGAATTCCCAGGTAGCCTGAATGCCACAAGCCATCTACCTCCATCTCCTTACTTGTGCAAAAAGCACACCCACGTGCGTGTTCAGTGCAAAAAAAAGCCTTTGCCAAAGGATTGTGTAAGTTCTGGGGGAAGGAAGGGCTGGGGTGGGTTGCTCAGTACTACTTTTGTCTCTGTTCTTGGAGCTGTCCTGAGTAGTGCTCTTCAGATGTGATACAGCCCAGCCTCCCAACCTTAATGTGTTAAATACATTGTCCACTTGGGACTGTTCACTTAGCTGCAGCAAATGTATTTTTTTCCTATCTGAATACAATTAAAATTGCAGGATATTTACCAGGCAGACTGAGACTCTTTCACCACTCTGAGCATCCCTTTGCAGTACTCTGAAGAAAGATCAATCAAATCACTCTGTTTCACCTCTAAACAACGTATTTTAGCTGTCTTTGCAGGCCTGCTTGAAGGCAGTTTAATGGACAGACACGTGTAGTGAGCTGTTCTGTTATCTGTGCCAGACTGCACTTCCATTCTGAAAGAAATCACACAGGAAAACAGAGGTAGAGTGAATTTATCAGCAAGCTAAATATGGCATGAGATAACAAATGAAACCTATCTATAAAAAGAAGAAATAATGACTCAAGAATAGGGGAAAAAAAACCCCACATTCATCATACCCTTTTGTATTCCTGCACATGCAACTCTTACTGCTTTTTTACAGGTAGCATATCACAGGAATACCTGAGCACAACAGACATGCAGCCTTCTTGCAAACTAACTGCAGCTGTTTCTAATTGTCAAAATCCAATATATAGTTGATTATACTCCAGGGAGTTTCTTGAACAGTGATTTAAAAAAAAAAAAACCAACCCTTTTTGCATTCCACTTCATCTGTGGATCCAAGAATAGCTATCTAGTGCAAACACAGGAAAAAAAACAGAAAATAAATAAATAAGGAAAGAGAGGATGGAAAGGAAAATGCAGAGGCCAGAGTAACAATATGCATAAGAATATCAGTCCTGAAATAATTTAAGAAGTTATTTTCCCAGTAAGTTCATACAAACTTTCTGTATATTTATATGTGTGACCTTTTACAAAAGAAAAAGACCTTAACTGTACTGTATAAAGCTATTCCAATAGATCATTGCCAGATACAGAAGCAAAATACAATTTATATTTTACCATTAGCATCTCTGAGACAAAGTGAGCAATACTTCTTAAAAACCATTCTAGGCCATATATAACTTGCAATATTTTTTCCTCATCACCATTCATCTCATGGTTTCCAGGACAAAAATTTGAAAGATAACTTTTGCCCTATTAGATTATGACCTAATAGGCTGGTGGAACTATATGATGGATGTATTTGAGTGCTGCTGAAGAGTTTCCTGGGCACTTCCCAAACCTCTCTCCACTCCCTTTGGTTATTAGAGCATTGCCTGGTTATTGCTTATGTGGCTGGAGTGGCACCAGTCCTGCACTCACTGGGCTAGGTGCTGTACAGATAAAGAACAAAAAAGCTATTTCTAACCTCAAGAGTTTATCCTCTAGTATTTTGATCCTCCTGGCTGGGCTCCTCTTCAATCTTTATTCCTTAATGCCACACTAAAGTCAAAGATTGAATGATGCCATTGCAGTCAGCAGGAGAGGAGCTGACCTCAAAGCTGTCTGATGGGAGCAAGGAGAAGGTGGAGAGACTGCAGAAGAGCTCCACAGCAGGGCTTGTCTGTCGTACACAAACCTTCCATGCAGCTCTGCATTTTCAAAACAACAACAAAAAAGGTTTACAAACAAAAACTGAGCTTCAGGTAAAATGCCTTCCTTCCCCGCCAGCTGGGAGGAGAACATTATTTGGAGGGATGATAAGGGAGTGATAATCCGTTGCTTGCATGTGACTCAGGGGAACAACTACTTTAGCAAAGACAAAGCCCACACTCCCTCTGCCTAACGATCCCATACTATTTGTTTGCCTTTTGGTTTGTTTGTTTTGTTCTTTTTTTTCTAACAACTCCCTTTTCTGCTCCTTGTGCTGTGCAGTAAATGCCACCGCTAATGAGATAGTATCAGTGTGTTTGGGAGCAGACTGACCCTGCTGTTTTCAAGCAGTTTTCAACTTCTCGACAGTCAGGAGCCTGCCTAATGTTTTGTGGATGCCTCTGGTCATTGACATGGTACAAACTGCCTTATCTCCCCGTGGGAGGGAGGTCATTGCCAAACCCACGGCTACTTGACTGGGGAAGACAGCAGTCTACAGTGATTCAAACACACAGCCTGAGCCAAGCAAAGAGCTTGTAACAAACAGCCTAAAATAGCTCCAGTCTTAATGTAGCTTAATTCTTCTCTGCTTGTCAACAGATGACATGCATTGTCATGACACTATGTATGATTCAAGAGGCTTGCTGAAGTATTTTACAGTAAAAATCTCTGTTGTTTAGGATTTCTGCAACTTGGGCACTTTCACAAATATCCTCCTTTACTTCACAAAGCCCTGTCAATGACCCTTATTGAGTCAATGTAGAGCCCAGCTCACAAAAATTCTATTTTTATTTCTAATATTACACTTGATTCCAGAGTGCTTGTAAGATGATGCTGTGCATTTTGCCATCAGCTCTTGCAGAGTTCCCCAAGAACTCCCTCAATGGGCAGGGAAGTAGGATTAGCAGAGAAGTGGAGAAAGTAACTGGAGTTTGTGCTCTTGCAGCTCTGTCCCTTCTCACCATTAGGGCTGCTGCTGCAGCACATTTATTTGTGAGATCTGATATCAAACAAAGTGATGTCTGAGCAGCTGACCCTCTGGGATGTCACACAAATGAGCCCAGGAGAATTTGTGGCTTAGGGAGGGAGAGAGGAGCACTGAGCCCAGCATTCATGTAAACTAGAGCTGGCCTCTGTTTCCCAAGAAGTCCAGCTCATCAAGAGCTCCCTTAACTCTGCCCACACTTGGCAAGGTTCACCCATGTGTGTTGTCCCAGCCCTGTGACTCACTGTGTGTGAGCAGCATGACTCAAATGTTGAATTTCTTTCCAAGATCTCCCATTACCAAGACTTTCTAGAGCACCAGACAAAGTTTCAGATACATATTGCACAACTTCTCATCTGACTCCTTCTGGTACTGCTCAACTCTTTATGGGAACAGAGATTCCCTCTTTGGGACTCCTCAGAGAGGTTAGGAACCTTCTCCATCAGAAAGGATGGCACCAGATGATCCTACCTTTTTTATTTTGCCATGTTTTTGTAGGCTGCCCTACAAAACAGGGGCTTTGATGTAGTACTGCAGTACAATGAAGGAATACACTAGAGCAACACACAACACACAAAGTTGCTTCTGACCTCTAGACAAGAGCTATGTTTCCATTATGGACACGAAAAGCAGATTAAAATTTGCTGCAGCAGTCAGATTTTGTAAATGGTCACATCAAACCAAATGGGTTTTGCAGGAAAGGGTTATCAGCCTTGCAAAGGATACGTGTTGCACAAGCACTGAGAGTTTCACCTGTGCCATGCCTGCAGCAGTCAAAGGCAGGGAGCCTCACTTTACAGATATGGCAGTGGACTAACCAGAGAAATTAACAGAGCTGCTCATGGTATTCTCTTTTTCTAGATATCTTTCCAGTCATAAACCACCTGCTTTTAACAAAAGACATTAGTTTATACTTACGATGCTATTTCAAAGGAAGAGAAATAAGCCAGGGCAAGGCCACAGTGTGGATCAGGGTGCTGATGGCAAGGACCAGGAGACTGCAGGTCCAAACCACTGCTCCAGTGCTGATCCATTTGCTTATGGGCCAACCACTTGGGGTTGCTAGAAAATGGGGCTGACAGCAATCCCATACCTCACCATCTCTTGTGGCAGTGCTCACAGCTTAATGAAATGGTGCATGTGTTCACACCACAGCCCTGCCCCTCTCTGGTGGTGTTTCCTGGCACACCCAGTCCTGTGATGGAAGCTCTTTGGGATGGAGCAGGACACCTGCAAGATGGAACTCTGAGAGGAAGCCCAAGCCTGTGTGTTTCTTGTTAGAGAGGGACAGTGCAGCTGTTTTGAGCCAGCTGCAGGTGGGTAATTGCCTTTCTTCTCCATTCAAAGCACCAGCAGCTGCTGCTCTTCTGCTCCCAGTGCTTATGACCTTGCTGGGGAAACCCTACTGGTAGCTCCAGCCCACTGTGTTAGAGAGACACTTGCTGTTCCCCAGGGAGTCAGAGATCATTCTTCTTTGCAATATTTTTACCTTGCTCTTTCCCAAGCATAACTTGGTGCTTTGGTGAGTGGTGGTTTTTTTCTTGCTTTTCCCACTGGTGTTGCTTTTCTTGAATCTCATAATTTCAGGCCAGACTCAGTGAAAATCCTGTTTATCTGCAACAGTGGAGAAACCCAAGCCCTGAAAGAGACTAAATATTGGACCAGGGTCCTCTGTGCTGAAATGTACTGCATCTCCCTGATTCTACAGCAGAGAAGCAGTCATTGAACAGACATAAGCAAAAAAAAAAAAAAAAAAAAGGAGTATTGTCAATTAACATTTCCCAGGGAATCAGCTGAAACCCATGTCTTAGTGCAGACAGAAGATGTGAGGTATAGTGTCCCCCAAGACAATTGTATTCTTCCTTTTGCTAATGGTTAAATGTTTTCTTTGCACTGACATGTCCTTTGTAAAGAGCTTGCTGAAGGGACACTGATTTTTTAAAAGACAACAATTTATTTTAAGGGGTTTATTTTTACCTCCATTTTTTGTACTAAAAAATTGTTATCCTATACAAGGGTGAGTATAAAATACCACAAAGATTGATAAGGCACAACTGCTTTTTTCAGCATGACTGGCAAAGAGGAGTCTTTACTGCTCTTCAAAGCTACCAGCTGATGAGATGATTGTAATTCACAGGAAAATAACAGATTGGTCAACATTTTATTTTCCTGTTTTAAGAAATGGAATATTTCTCATTCTTTTAAATCACATTTATGTTAAAAAAAATTACAAGTCTACACTAAATCTTAAGCCAGAGCTCATCACAAATAAACAGGAGGAATCAACAAAAACCCATGTGTAGAATCAAAGCTGAATTAAGGTGATGGCACAGTTCTAAATGAATGTACTTCTCAATACATTCTTCTTGGAAATAAAAAACAAGAGAGAGGGAGTCCTATGCATTTAATCTGTGTTTAAGCAACACTAACAGCATAGTAAGAGCTTGCAATTTTTCTGGCACAGCCCTCTGTCATAATCCCAATGTGTACTTTCAAATGTATTTTTAAATTGCCCAGCTTCTGTCAACAGATTCATTCAGGGATATATACTGGCTGGATGGTCACATCCAGAGTGTGGTAGTCAATGGCTCCATGTCCAGATGGAGAGCAGTGACAAGTGGTGTCCCTCAGGGGTCTGTACTGGGACCTGTACTGTTTAATATCTTCAT
>JAOEGS010001020.1:44929-61542 GCA_025447755.1 Corythornis vintsioides | reverse complement strand
TAATATAAAAATATAGCACAGACCACACAGGAATGCATCCAGATGGGTCTTGAAAAATCTCCAGAGAAGGAGACTCCACAAACTCTCTGGGCAGCCCATTCCAAGTTCTCTGACCCTCACAGTAAAGAAGGTCCTCCTCATGTTGAGGTAGAACCTCCTGTGCTCCAGCTTCCATCCATTGCCCCTTGTCCAATCACAGGGCACAAGTGAGAAGAAGGCTACTACACCAATTTATTTTCCATAGCATCTCTAAGCCCTGAGTGACAGAGAAGTAATGGAGTGAACATAAGTGAATCTGCTCTCCCTCCTCCCATAACTCACAGGTGTATCCCCTGACAACTGAATTCTAGGGTAGATATAATGTCTGAAACACAGTATTTCAATTCCAGATGTTCAGTCAGCTCTGAGAGAGTTTGGTCTCTACAAGTCCAATGGTATATAGACAGGGAAGGAATCAGTGATACAATATGAAAGATTACAGTTTATGACTATATATGGAATAAAGTTACACTTGAGACCAAAATTTTCAAAGCTGTTCCAAAGCTCAGTGCCTACTGTATCTGTTATGCAACAAAGAGAATGGCTTTTCAGAAACGTTGAGTGCTGAAACTTAATGAACTCAGTCAGAAAAATGAGCATTTGCTCTTCTAGCAATAATGTTACTGATTGTATATCTTAAGTATAACACTGGTTCTAGGATGTAGGTAGAGTTTCCATGCCTAGACTGGAAATTACTAGCTTCCGTGACTATGAACCTGAAGGGAAAACATCCTTTCAGGGAAAACAAGAAATAATTCTTGAGAATACTTCAGACTTCCACAGTGTATTTAATAAGTGGATAATAGTCTCTAACAATTCTCTTATAGCCAAATAGGTCTTCCTAACAACATAATTTGTCTGTTACAAGGTGAAAGTAATACTGATTTTTGTATAGCTAACATTAGCATTACAATAAATATGTGTTCTTGTACATATTTATGAATATCATTTTCATTCTTACTATATTATTTGAAAAATTACGTTTAATGGAGGTTTTTCAAGGTTTTAAAAAAGTTGAATGAAAGCACTACAGCAATTTATATTAGCTCATGCTGTGAGCTTCTGGGATCATTAAATCATTAAATGATTTCTAGAAGTCTCTATGGTTTGCTTTATTAGGACTGACAGAACATTTGGAATAATGTTCATTAGATTCTGTAGTTTTCCCTGTACTATGTTCAGGTCTGTCCTGTATTGTATTATATAACAGACTATGAGTCATGGTACTACTTTGAGAAAATTATATTTGCTACTTTAAACTTGATATATCCGTGTAATCCATTCTAAGACCTACTCTGTCATAACAACATATTGGTTCAGAACAATGGCTGCAGACTAAGTGCATAAACATTTCTGTTGGTAGCTTTGTGAAATAAGACACATTGGAGGTAATTTTCAGCAATGGAGCACATGATCGATGCTGTCTTTTGAAATATATGCAGACTATCAACATCATTTCCACTCCATTGAACTTGAGCAGTTTGCATTATCCAACAGGTGTCAGATGGAAACCATCTCACAGCCAGCTCTTTCTCATGCCCTGCAACAAGTCTCACATGCCAGCTTTCAAACTGCCTGGTTCACTGAGTGGAAAGTAATCTGCAGTGTCCTGAAGTTTCACCTGATTGTAACCTGTGCATCATTTCAACTCACATTATCGTTTCATCTAACTGCTTCATTACCTTAATCTAGAAAATGTTGGTCATGGGCAGATGTGTCCTGTGGTGGGCCCTAACTCCTGAAAAAAGGGGTGGTTGCATAGATAATGGAGTTTCTGTTCAACATAGCCTTCAAATAAAGGTTAAACCTTATATTTTATATCCTAAAAAAATATAAATTCCAGGAAGATAAACCAATCAATAAACTCTTCTCAGTTTACTGTTGTATAGTGTTGATACTTCTCATTTTATATCAACAGCATACTGATATTAATCTTTTGCAATAAACATGTATGTTTTAACCACCTTTCCTGTCTGCAACAAAAATAATTATTTTTTGTTTCACAGTAATGTCTTTCCTTGAAGGATAGTAGCCTTTTGGCCTAGTAATGCTCTTAATCTCCATTTTTCATAATAGCAAATGGTGAGAGCCTCCTGATAAGTCAATGATACAATTAAGGCCACATTTCTTCACTACAGTCCACGGCTTTGTTCACAGTAGACATGCACATTTTATGTCACTGAAGATTAAGTATTATAGTCTTTTCCAATGACATTTGTAGCTAAGCACATTAATATTAAAGGTCAATGTCCCTTTAAGTGGATCAATAAGAATCTTGACAGTATAATATATTATCGTGGTTTCTGAGCATATCAGATTTTGTAGGGTTTGATTATTTATTGTCTTCCTCTTTCTCATTGTTCTGTTATATAGTAATGAGAATATAATGCAAGAAGATTACTATCTCATAAGAGTAGCAGAGAATTGTGGCCATGCCAGTGAATTCACTGGACTTTACAAAGTTCCTGTCTACACTGAAAGTGTAGACACAAAATAAATTCTCTTTTTCTATACCATGAAGACACATGTGAATGTGGAGTCTCCATCATTGGAGTTACTCAAAACAGGATTCAAGGAGGACTTGAGAAATCTGATCTAACTTAAAATTAGATCTAATTTTAAATTTGGCCTTGGTTTAACAAGTGGATTACACTAAAGGATCTCCAGAGATCCCTGCCAATCAAAATTATTCTGTGAGCCTATGACTGAACAGATTATGTCCTAAATATATGTTTTTGTTAACATGTTATTGTCATGTAACAGGATAAAAAATTTACTACTAAAAGCACTTGAATAGTTGTATGAGAAATTTCAAACAAGCAACTATGTCAATGCATAGGCAAATCAGGCTAAAAGCTTCATCTAAAAACTTTATAGGACATTTCACTACATCAGTCTCACACAGTAGCAACATGTAATAGTTTTCTAATGCTTTTTTACACCTTTAAAAGGTTTTCCCAAAACAGTGTATTATTTTGTGTTCACTCTTGTTTCCTTCATAATTAAGTGGAGGAATTCAGCTAACACTGATTATTCTGTAGAAAGACAGATTAATCCCAACAAACATTGAGCTAAAAGGGAGTGGCCACTGATAGCAATAACAGTCAGATACACAGTTAAACAACCACTGTCATTAAATTATACCACTAAAATGACTTTTGCTGTTAATATATAAGTGACAACTAATTTTGACAACCCTTTTCTCAAACTTTTCAATTGGTTCTTAGGAATTCCATGAAATGAGCACAAGGATTAAAAGAAACTAATGTAAATTCTAAAAGGTCTGTAATGTTAGGAGATCAGAGCATAACAGATTTCATGTCACAGGAGAGAGTCAAATCAGAACTGATGGTATAAAGGAGTGGGTAAGGGTAGTGGTGCTTATCTAGTTTTCATTACTAAAACATTTCAGTGATAAAACTATATCCCATGAACAGGCCTCAGCCTCACTTTTAACAAGTCTCTTTTTATCCCCTGTAATGCCTACAACAATATTCCCACTAGTAATCCTCATTGTATTTTAAGAATAGAAACTTATTGTTTCCTTTTATCTTTTTTAAGAATAGAAACATTGTTTCCTTTTATCTTATTTTTCTGTGCACTTTTAAGGTCATAGATAGATCAAATTTTTTTGTCTTAAAAGTCCAGCATGAACATCTACAGAATATGTTAATCAAAAGGAAGAGTTTTTTTCAAGCAGTAAACTTACCTGACTGTTGGTCTCTTTCAAGAAACACAGCAATTTAAACCAATGTTTGCATTGATTCTGAGTGGATGATTACTTCCAACAAGTGCACACTTAACAATTTCCAGCTCATTAAAGATGCTCCTCTAGTGACCAGAGAGAGCCCTCATATGAGATTGTAGAACCATGACCCAAACATTTATCCACATCAGAAAAAAAACAGATTAGGTACAGAGAGAAGAACCCTTCTGTTTGTGATGAAGGCAATTTTCTAGCATCTTGTACCATGAAGATTCTCTTTGCAGGGAGTGTGTAGTTGACAGCTACTGGCTGCTATTGTAATTCTTTTAGCAAGACTCCCAGTTGGTTCTTGGAAACTGCTTAAACAAGAATAATAAATTGCTTCATAAAATACAGAATGGTGGTCTTGGGATGATATTGACAGCACATAATATGATGGTGATACATGCTATCAGCAAATTACATTAATTAACAGCAACATGCCATAAATCCATGTTCATGTTGGATGAAATGCACAAAGATAATCCTTGATAGTGTTGCTGTTTCTTGTTTGTAATTCCCTCATGTGCAAGTGAATGCAATGTCTGACAGGAGAAAAATTAATTGGACATCAAAAAGAATAACTTCTGAATGAATAGAATAACCTTCCAGGACCACAAAGATGACTGATTGGGCGCTATCTATCATCCATTCTTCATTTAATTAAGATATATTTATTTTTAATAGCTCTCATACTTGCATCCAGTCATAATGCATACTCTGTTGATCACAAATGTTACATTTTTTCTTTCAAATATCTCTGGGTTTGGTGTTACCACTTTTGAGAAGTTTCACTTTGTAATTCTCGTGTTACATGAACTTGTTCAAGAACCTTGTACTCTTTCTGAATAGCCTTCAGCATCAACAGGTAGTTCCATTAACATTACCCACGGATCATGTCTCTGTTGTTAGTAATATATATCCTATCCTATCGCTTCAAAACCTCTGCTTCTGACATTGCAGGGATGGGTTATGCTGGTCTGCCTTTGATTTAAGACTGCTTGTAGAAGAATTGCCCACTGTTTGTACCAGAAACCACGAGAGGCACAATATCCTGAGGCTTATGGTAAAAATATCCTAGTTTAAACCAAGGTATTGTTTTAAAGGTATGAATTTTGTTTGACTGTTTTCCTAGTCTGTCAGAGAATGTGAAGCCAACCTAAACTATCTACAAGGATTTTTATTTGCCACATCATTTTTTATGAATGATAATCTTCTGTCATCTGTGGAACCATCACTTAAAGATCTGAGGGAATATAGAACCTATCAAAAATTGTTATTTTGTAAATACTGTGTTTTAGAATTTAGTAAAGACAAATTATCAAATTGGCACTTTTACATTACCTACATGAATAAGCTTGAAAATCAGCTCCTAATCGTCACTTTTCCATTCCAACTAATCTTCTTGTCTGCATTTCAATCCTACTACAGCAAGCTTTCATTTTAAATAAGGCTGGAAGACAAAGTAGACTAACTACCCCTTCGGTGGCAGCATATTTTTTTCTTTTATGAAAGACTGAATCTTCTCAACATTATTTGCCTCCCCTGGGCAAGAGATAAAAGAATTCTCTTTCATTTCAAGTAATTTCTGTCTTTGTGAAGGTTCCCTCTTCTCACTTTTGAAGAAATATCATTTTTTCATATTTAGATGGATTAATGAATCCAAAGATCTCAATAAGAATTTCACTGTCTTGAGCAAAACTCTACAGCTACTCCAAATCCTTTTAGTTTAGAACTTTTCAAATATAAAAACCAAACAACAGAAATGTATTACAACTTTAATAATCCCTTATAGCTTCATGGTATTTAGAGATAGGCAAACTAGTACTTCAATATTGCTATTTAACTTGTGTTGATCATCTAAAGTTCTCATTTAAGTGAAGGAAAGTAAATTGTATCCAATTTTTTTTTATTAGATATGCACACTGATGTTCAAAATAATAATTTAAAAAATCATGCTAATAAGAAACTGCAATTTACAGTGAAGATAAGGAAGTGTATTTTATTGTCTAACAGATGGCTTTCACAAAAAAAAAAAAAAAAGAAAGCTAAATACCATGGGGTTTTAGATACTTGGTCTCCAGAGGTATCCTCTAAAATTACCCAAACAATTTAAATTGCCACAGCTTTAGCAAATGAAGACTGCAGACAGGCATGGTAAAAGACATTTTGGAAACTTGGGCTGGGGGGAGGAAAGGAGTGAACCTTTGGAGAACCAAAGGGATCAGAAATAGTCAGCAATTTTGAATGCTATGCAGGCAAAGGTCTCAGCTGGAGAGACAGATTTCAAAATTTAGATTGAAGAAATAAGGAGACTGAGAAAGACTCAAAGCTTTTGTTTAAGGAATGTGGAATCCTGACACTTAGTCCAGTAAACCATGCTTCTGGGAGTAAGCATTTAATCCATTTACAAAATTTGTTTCTGGATCCAAATTTGTTTAGTGCATTAAAAAGATAATCCTACCTTAGTCTGTCAGATTCTTTTCTGGCACTAAATAGAATAGCATGTACTGGTAGACATTTTCAAGTTAATATCTATCAAGATTTCAGAGAGGTTAATGAATTTCAGAAGTATCTTCTGTCACTAAATGAACCTTTATTTGGATGTATAGAAATCAGAAACAATGCCTACAGTTCTTATAAGTGTTAAATGAGGAGTTAAGGGCTCATTCTAGTCTTACATTGTTTTATTAATACTCTTACTTAAGCAAGGACATGAAGAAGGAGATAATATACATTACATTATTTCATGTGAAACACTGATATGAACAGTCTTTCTCTTGTCTTTTGAAAAGATGAGCTAGTAAAATGCATTTCTTTAAATAAAAGTAACTTTTCACCCTGACTTCATGCCCTGGATTTTACATTAAATTACAGAAATTTAAAATACATATGTAAAATCTCTATTTCCTTAAATATTTATTTGTAACCTTTGTCTTTTACACAAGATACCTATATTCATTCCAAGTCTTCTGGTTGCATTCATTTCCAAACACAAAGTGTTACACTCAGGCTAATGTGCTAAATTCCATAATATGACAGCTGAAAAGAACCCCCTAAAACGTATCTGTTCATGTTTAATGGAAACACTGCTTCATAACTTTTTTTTTTTCAAGCTTTAGCATCTGTTATAGAACATTTGATATTTATATGAAACTCCCAGTTAACAAATGTTATGAGTTTAATAAGGTCATTAAAAAATGAGTGTTTATTGTAATGCATATTTTGCAAAGATTTAACATTTTGTCTTTAGAAGACTCTTGTGGGAGAACCCAGGCAGGCAAGAGAAGGAAAGAACTATCAATTAAAAATGGTTAAGGAGGTGAAAGAGTAATCAATGACCTCCTCGTTCATATTAACATGTGCTGTTCATGTGACCTAGGATGTGTCATATAGTTAAGTAAATAATTAGTCATCTTACCTTGGCTGAGGGCAGCCAACATATTCTGAGGTTTACTCTAGATTTGCTTTCTGTCTTCTCAGAGGCAGGCTGGCTAACTGCAGGGCAAAGGAGAAGTAAAGAACTTGCCAAGCATGCTGAGGTAGAAAAACTAAATAGCCAGGATCTTAAGTTAGCTGCCATCATTTCCTTATGAGCTAAAGAAGGTCTTTTGAAAGAAAGCTAGTCTGTCTGCAGTGTAAGAATTTTTTTTTTAATCCCTGACCTGACAGAATACAGGACAGGATTTTTTTTCCTTACTTCTGACTTATTACCCATCAGACGTGGAGTTCTCAGAAATGGACAGGGAAATCATTCACTGTGCTAAAGGAGTCTGGCTGTAGGTAAAATAACTGAAGCTGCCAAAGGGTAGAGAAAGCTTTTGGCAAGAAACATCATGAATACAGTGAAATTGAGGAATCACCAAGTATCAGGAGAACAGAAATATGCAAATGACATGAAGCAGCTTCTGAAGATTTGGGTGTTTGGAAATCTCACCTGTAAATTCCTTCCCTCCAGGTGCTAAATCTTTTGTACTCCTAAAGTGTAATTCACTTTATATATTAGTAAAAGTTTGGAGCATTGTGGTTTTGGTTTTAAAATTCTGTATTTATTGCTTAATGCAGTTGCCATTTAGAGAACAAAAGGTACTATCAGTTTTGAGACTGAAAATCTAAGGGGAAAGAGTAATACTTTAATGGAAAATCTACAGATTGTCTGACACAGGGCAGGAAAAAATGTCATTCTCTAAAATGAGACTCTGACTAGAGATCAATATATCAGGCACAAAGAGACAGGAAAGTCACACACAAAAAAAATAAGTGGTGGAAAAACAACAAAACAAACTTAACTGGAGAATGATTCTAAAAAAGAAGACTACATAAAAGATGGGATCTGTTGTGTAATGTAATTGCTGGCACTGATCACTGTGTGTAGGAAAGAAGAAAAGACATCCCGGGAATGAATGCTGGTGCATTGAGTAGCTGTCCAGAAAGGTGATCAGACCATGAAAATATATGATCAAACAGTTCATTTCTATGAAATTTTAGGTTCCAGGGAAGAGTCAATATTAGAAAAAAATAGTCCCATCCAAATCCAATCCACGAAAAAAACTACTAGTGAGTTTCTATTTTCTGTAGTAAGGCAAATGGAATTTCCCAAGTTTTTATAAAACTATTCACTAAGGTCATGAAAGTTTTGACCAAAGAGCCTGATGCAAATAACTATCACTATTTTGAATGTGATCTAAGGGATGAATTGGTATAATGAAACTGAAGCTTGATGCAGTGTACTTTATCCCTGAAAACAATAAAAAGACAAATACATTACATCAATTTGTATGACGGAAAACAAAGCATGATACAGTTTGTTCTTGCCAAAAATGAAGCCTGAGGTTTTATTTTAGGTTCTTTGGATCTCAGAAAATCCTGACAAGAGAGGGCTAAAACAGATTTTTCTCTTCTGAAGAGTACTTTGCAAAGCAAATTTGTAGTCCTATGTGGGTTTTTTCACTACTACAGTCCAGACACAAATTGAGTCTTTTTTTTATTATTATTCTTACACACCTTAGGAAATAAATTACTGCTTGAAGAAAAACAATATTAACTAATATTGATGCAGGGTTTCTTTCCAGAACTATCTACACAGTATCTGAGATAAATATCTTGGTTTGTGAACAATAGTGTAAAAAGACTTACCTCTTCAAGCAGTTAAGCATGCTAAGAGGTTTTTGTGACCAGAACTATAATCTTAATCATTGCCTTGAAATTGATATCTGAAAGCATCTAATTTCAGGCACAGTGGAAAAGATGGCAACCATTTTAAATATTTTTATTATTATTGTGCTATACCTTCTATATCTGTCTCATGAGTATTGGACTGAGATTTAGGCTGAGACTGCTGATTTGGATTAAAAATAATAATAATGTTAAGTGTTATAAGAGGTATTTGTCCCTGTATTGACTCTACCATTAGGGTTAATGCTGACAATGTGAATGAAGCTGTAAGAAATTCCATTTGCCATCTTCTAGCCCCTTTAAAAATAGTTCAATTTGCATAAGATGCTGAGACACTGTATTAACAAATTCCTGTTGAATTTAGACTTTACCCTAGCAAAGACAGATGCCACATGTCTTGAACTTCTCAGGAGATAATTTCTTTTAGATTCATTTTAGATAATGAAAACTAATTTTTTTCTAACTTCTGGAGAGTGGATTAGGGGATTCTAGACTTCCTTCTCACCTAAGTTACATTTATGATGGTTACAAGAGGTGGCAGACAAATTCTGACAACCCAAAAAAAAACCAGTTCCCAAGGTACAGTGAGAACTAATAATTTCATCAGGAAAAGATGACAGTTGGCACAAATTGACTCTCCTTGAAGAACAATATGCTGTTGAGTAAAAAAAAAAGAATCCATTTTCACATAGTATGGTCTCTCTCATGTCTGTATAGCTGGTACAATTCCACTGTTTGCACTTGAGGGGCAGATCATACAACTGACAATTTTTCTGATGGAGGAAATGGACAAAGGGATAGCTCTCCTAAATATGAATCCCTCAAAAACTAGAGGAATACTAAAACTTTTACACTGTTATAATGTAAGGGACAGAATTTTAGAGAGAAAAGATAGATACAGATAATATAGGAGGTCCACCATATGGAGGAACATGAATGAATGGGGTTTTTTTAAATCCACATTGAAATATTATCAGACACACTAACATTGCTAATTCAATTTCTTACACCAGGTTCCCTTCAAAGTCATGAACAATTTTTAAAAATTTTGAACTGGTGAACAATGTCTAAGCATTTCAATTGCCAACTCAATTACAAAACCCTAGAGTACTTCAATAATTAGAATAAATATATTAAGAAGCAGAAAAAAAAAAAGAATGAAAGAAAAGAAACACAAAAAGACTAAATAAGATAAATTAGATTATGTATAAATTGAAGGGAAAATTTTTTTTTTTTTCTGTTTTATTACATTTTTCCCAATAGGAAAAAAACCCATAACTTTTTTTTTTTCCTTCCATTAAAAGGAACTTAATTCACCAGAACCAGATATATCTTAAAAATGTAATAAAAGAGTACAAAAATATAAATATTTTAAATAAACTTATTATCAGAGGTACAAGAAATGAGAGAAAATTTAATTGCTTTTCAGACAGACAGGAAAAAAGTCAGTGATGATTTCACATAAGATATCAACTTTTCATGTGTCTGACTTCTAAAAAGTGGCTGTAGGCATATTTTTGTCTATGCCTCACCTAAGTGCAAATCAGAAGTGTTAATCAATTTTATTTATCTCAAAATATATAAGAAAAATTATAAACTAGACCATTATATTTCACTCTTTTAGGTCACCTGCAGCTGTAAACATGAGTAGTGTTATATGAACATTTTAAACATGAAAAATTCTATCCTGAATTTCCATGTATACACTTTGCTTTAGGAAGAACAAATATTATAGAAATCAATATTTTCCTCCTTTTAACAGACAACCCTTCCTCCAGTCTGGTTATGAATAAATAAAATGTTCCTGGACTGTTTCACAACATTCTCCACATGCTCTGAGCTGCTGTAAGTCTCTTGGGGAGAAGAAAGAGGGATTTAATGAAGCAGCCTCTATTTGCAACACGTGGAGAAAAAAAAACAGCAAAGGAACTACTGTACCTAGAGCTGTAAATGTGCAATAAACAATGCAATTCAAGACTACAGAACAAAGTTGAAATTGTGGTTTCCTGTTTGAAAGTTGGAAGGCAAAATTTTACACAAGAGAAAGGTTATTCACAGCTTTGTGTGTTCTGTTTCGGTGGTGGGCCTGCCCAGCCAGCAACAACACTCACACAACAGGGGGTGAAACAGAAGGAAACCAAAAAGACAATGACAGTTTAATAATGGAAGAAAAAAGCTGCTTGTGAAAGCAAAACAGAAACTGGAATGTATTCACCACTTTCCATCAGCAGGGAGTTTAGCACTTCCTAGAAGACAGGGCCTCAGCAAAGGTAATGTTTGCTTGGGAAGAAAAATGCCATAATCACAAACATCCCCTCCTCCTTTCCCTGACATTTTAATGTTGTATGGTATGGACTTAGTCTATGTGGGTCAGGTCTCCTGACTGTGTCCCCTTCCCAGCAGGTAGGAGGGAAGGGTGTGGTGTAGGTTAACCCCAGAAGGCAGCTCAGCCCCACACAGATCTGCACTGACTCCCCTCAAGCGTGGTGAGGAATCAAATCAAAAGGGTAGAAGTGAGAAAACTTGTGAGTTGAGATAAAGACAGTTTCCATAGGTAAAACAAAAGCTGCGTACGCAAGTGAAGTCTTATCCTTCAATGAGATGGAGTTACTTTGTGCTCCAAACACTGAAAGAACAGTTTAGGTCTTAATACTCCCAAACACTGAATAAAAATCACAAAAAAAAAAGTCATTAAATTGAAGATTCAATCAGAAGAATAGTAGAGCTGCAGGAGAAAAGTTGAGGGTGACAAATTCAGAAGCAGTGCATATAAACATATCACTTAAAAGGGGAAAGAACACATTTCAAGAGGGAAGTTGCATTCTGAGAAACAGTTCATGAAATTTAACTGTCAGCAACTTAGATGAGTCAGCAACAGGAAGCCTTGAAGTAATTTACACTGGAATGGCCTGCCCAGGGACGTGGTGGAGTTGCCATCCCTAGTGGTGTTCAAGGAAAGATTGGATGTGGCACTCAGTGACATGGTCTAGCTAGGTGTCATGGTGTCAGGTCTTAGGCTGGAGTTGTTGATCTCAAAGGTCTATTCCAGCCTCAACAATAATTCTGTGCAAATATGTGCAATTTTTTTTTAGCCAAGTCACTCTTTTCTGTTCCTCTGAAAGCTTGAAGTTTAAGGAAGATTTGTCACTAAACTGATGAGCTGCCATATATAATTTAAATAGACAGAAGGTCTGTATCATGTGCTAGGTTTTACTACACACAGGTCAGTTTGGAGCATGAGTTCCCATTCCTGCAACATATTGTTGTCCATCACCAAAGCACAAGATCCCAAATGATGCTGTTTCCTAAGGACATGAGGGCAAACATTCTGCTATATTTTTCAATGTACATTGGAGTATTTTTTTGTTTATATATGTGCTTTCTTATTTTTTTCAAGTCATGTCATAACATGCAGTTATTTGTAGAAATTATGAAGTTGCATGAGAATGAAATAGACAAATGAGAGTTTGATGGACTGAGATGTTCAAACAGCATGAAATCTCAGCTTCACCAAGAAATGGTTCCTTGCCATCAACTCTTTTCCAGGACAACATTTCATTATCATATTTATTCCTCTTACTGAGACAATGATTTATAGTTTTTATGGTTATATAAAACAGGAGTGGCACACTTCACATTTTAAAGTACTCATAAAACTTAAATGCTCAGGTAGCACTTTTTATTAAGTATCCCAGTGGTAGACTTTCAGTTCTGTTACATCTTTCCATCAGCCAGATGTGTAAAAGTCAGAAAGGAAATAATATTTTTAAATACATAATTCACTCACAAAGGATATAAAGCCCAACTTTCTGATTATTTAAATATCTCAGATATTGCCAGCTACTTTTGATTCTATTTGTAGGTTCTTCACCAGAATACAAAATTATGGTGAAGAAATACTGAAGTTTAAAATGAAAAGAAACTAAACCAGATCAATGAAAGAAGAGTTTGAGGTTGATCCAGTGCTAAAGAAATCATTAAACACAGTTAAAGAATTTGGACAACATAAGATCAACGAGGGTCAAGAATGAAGGATCAGTAAGGGAGAGAGAAACTGAACAGATGGAAAGACAGAGACAAGCAGCCCAGTAAAATAAAATAAACTAAAAAGACAATAAATGGAAAATGGAGGAGAGACTGTGAAAAAAAAGCAGAATATAAATAAAGATTTTATTTAAAAACTTGGAGCATTTAAATAAGCTTATTTTCAAGTAAACTCAGCTTTCTTAAATCACTTAGAAGATCTTGACCTACACACTGCTCTACTCTCCCATCAGTCAGCTGTTGCATTCTTAAGGATCATACCAGAAGTCTAAAATTGCACTAAAGAGCAATCATCAACTGAAAATCGGGTGATCTTTTGTTTAATTTCTTGAACTGAGAACATTTGAAGGAGATTGTTAAAGCTGGTTTAAAATGGAAGGCACAGAATCCTCCAAAATCTTGAGTAAGTTCCACAGGGAAATAATTTTGTAGTTCAGAACAAGTAAATCAGAATAGATATAAAACTGCAGTGATAGCTTAGTTATGATTAAGAGCAACTTCAGTATTCTGTCTGAGGATTCAGTGAGGTTCAAGTGTAGCTTTCCAAGAAAAATTAATCTTCCTTGTCCTTCCTTAACCTTAGATGTTAAAAGCTACTTTTTTTATTTCCAATAAGTAAATTTAAAAAAACCCTAAAACCTAGAAGATACTTAACGTTACATATTACTACCAGTGTATTTGTAGCATTGTGTTTTTCAGTTTAATTGGATTCATACCTCTTGGTCAACCAATGTCAGAAGACAATCTCTACTCACTAGCATAGCAACAGGTTATCAGTTTAAAGATAAGACAAGAGATCTGTACTGTTATCAAGAGATATTTCTTATTCTAAGTTAACATGAGGTTGCATCTGTCAGTCTCTCTTATCCAATGAAATCTGTATTGCTGGAACATATGGCAAGAGTGTTAAATGGTCAACAGCTTTCTCAGAAAACACTATGCTTACCCAAGAGGCTATAGTGTAAAGTTAACAAATAGCTTTAGCATTTTAGTGATTACATTTCTGAAGATAAAAAAATAATCTATTCTTTACAAAAACCCTGAAATAAAAGTCTTGTTTCGAAGTTATGGATTGAAGTTTGAATTAATTTTACTGTAGAGAAAGGTAAATTGAGAAGTAAATGCTTGCAAATATATTAAAACCAACATTACTGTACAGTCAGTGATTATGAAGTAGCATCTAATAATATTAATTCCACATTAATTAATCAGAAACTTCAACTGTAACAAACGTAGGGAATCCCATCACATGGCATAGAGCAAGATAGTTCCTGTCTTGTCCATCCTTTTTGTTCCAACTGCAATATATCAACTATTTTTCGTTCAACTTAAGTATGATTGACCTACTGCCTCAAAGTAAAGATGTTTCTGTGATTTTTTTTTGAGACAAAAAGGTAATCCCTAAAAGAATATAAACTTTATTTCTAAAACTACTTCCTATCCTTTTAAATTCTACCCTTTGAATATTTATTTTCTATTTTCTAGTTTACATGTTCCAGCATAGTTGCCATAACTAGAATAAACACTAAAAAATGCAATGCAATGTCATCTCTTGGTTTCTTGGATTTCTACTTCAATATTCTAGAAATATATGGCTGGTTATCATGGTAGACATAAAATTTAGAATAGATAAATGGATTAAATTCTAAATTATATGCATGATATGGCTGAAATATCCTGCAATATTGAGACAATATTTATATTTTTAATTAGTATTATTATATTTTTAAAGGGTTGGTGAGAACAGGCTTCCATTCCCGGTCATACAGCACTGAGTCAATTCACATGGAAGATAAATGAAAGAAAATATTCTTATAATATGTTAAAGATGTAGTTGCCATTCCTTGTATTAGGATAAGAAGCAACATGCTTTAACTGAAAAGGGTTGATACAAGAATGGTGCCAAAACATTGTGCATTGTGACTCAAAACAAATAGCAAGATTTTAGTTTTTGCTGAATCAGCACAACTGGTAAACAGATTCAGCCAGAACAGATTATTTTTTCCAAGAAACAGACTTCTAGTGCTCATATTACAGTCCATTCTAATTCACCTTCTGTGGGCACAATTCACTAACAGAAAGCCAGCAATATATATAAGATGATGAATATTTATACTGTATTTAATCTCTGTTAATCAAATTAAAGGGTAAGTGTGATCATAATGCTATATAAAGAATAATAAAGCTATTCTCCTACTCAGTTTTAGTTTATTATTCAGGTAAAAATTTACAGATATTAAAGTCAACCTACAGTGATATCTCTTCTGTATAAAGATAGAACTTTCAAAACTTCTATAGCAACAGACTATAAAACTGCCTAATCAAAACTGGCAGTAAGAGCTTCACAGTATAAAATACAATGTAGTTAAGCAAATAAAGGTCATGTTTAAGGAATTAGGGTAAGCATAATTAGTGATAATTAACATTTTAGTCAACATAAATTTAACAATTAAGAAAAGACAATAAAGGATCTTGACATATTTCTCTCCGAACCTTTTCACTAAGAGCAACACTCAATTATTGCTTTGTCAGTTAGTAAAATAAAAAATATTGAATCATGGTATTATCAGGATGGAATTTTTAGAGCTATAGATGCTGAAAACAGGCAATGTTTACTTAAGGAAGCACTTTTCTTCTCATATGTCCTTTTATTATGACATTTCCATAGTAATGAATAGTAGCAGAAATTTCAAAATTCTCAAACAACCCCCGTGAAAAAAAACCAAACCAAAGTCATTGGATTATGATGACAAGAGGGATAATGCACCATACTGGAGCAGCACTACACAGTACTGCACGTAGGGTAATGAACAGAGGATTCTAATTTGAAATTTGCACTTCAAACTTTTCAAAAATCCCTAGTGGAAAATCCCTGTTTGTGCATAAATCTATACCCCTTCAATAGGGATTCTCACTTCCAGTGACATGGCAACATTGTACAGAGTCAGTGTGACGTGATTACATGTCATAGGAAAATATGCCTAATGTGACATGGTGTTTTTCAGCATGTATTCTGCCCTACCTAGCTCTTCATGACAAAATTCTTTGGCAGTTTGCTATTCAAAAGTAAATTTGTTCTCTGTCTTCAGTTGCTGAAATATTTTAGAACTGCTTTTAAGAAAATGATACATTTTCTCCCACACATGCACTGAATAAAAGCTTAAAACAAAAGAATTCTCTAGATTTAAAGAACTGCTCCATTTTGGCACATAGTTTGGCCTTCAGATGTCTATTACAATAGAGACAACCAAAAAACTGCAGATACTTCACTGCACAGCCAAAGTTTTAGATGATAAGTGCTGAGCTGCTCTTCACCTCTGTTCAGAGTCAATGTACTACAGGGCAGAAGCAACAGCATCTATAATTTTAAGTACAAATAAATGGAATAAGAAAAATGTTACAATTATACCATGCAGAATAAAGGTAACTGTGATGCCTTTTGAATGGCTGAGGACTGATTAACACTGCATTAGGGATGCAAAAAGGAAAGCTAAAGCTTCCCTTGAAATCAAGCTAGCGAGGGGGATCAAAGGTAACAAGAAAAGCTTCTACAAGTATGTTGGAGGCAAAAAGAAGCCTAAAAGCAGTGTGGGCCCGCTGCTGGACCAAG
>JAOEGS010001020.1:23483-36492 GCA_025447755.1 Corythornis vintsioides | reverse complement strand
CCACGTGAGCTTTTCAGGGCTGATAGAGCAGACCTACCTGCCCAGGGTCACCAACTCCTGGAATACAATGTCTTTTCCAAGAGATTGAAACACTGCTTATTTTAAACACCTGTTGCAAACCCAGCTAGTGTATGTTACCTATAGAACATCTGTACATTAATTTGAAGTATATAATTGTGTGAAATTATAAGCCAGCCAAATTCTAAGTCAATGGTACAAATGCAATGCTCAAAAAGAAAAGAAATCCTTCAAGATAAAAACCCCCCAGAATATTTAGTAGGTATATAAATACATAAAAGAACTCTGAAAAATTAATGCCGTGTTAAAATGCATGAAAATCCAGAACATTTACTTATAAGAATTATAATTCCAACACTATTAGCTGATCACAGCTTCAGCAATGGCTGAAACAACTTCAGATAAAATTTCAATCAGCAAGAAAACAGCTTGAAATCATGCTGCAAATTTTAGAAGTTGCCTTTCTCTCTTCATTCTTTTTTTGTTCTCTGTACATTTACTGAAGTTGTATGTGTGCAAAGATAGAAATAAATTCAATTTTATACCCACATACTTGGTTAAAGTGGTCATTTTCCTATTCCCATAAATAGGCTGCAATGACAAACTTATTCTCTCTGTGCATTGCACCATTTTACAGCAACTTAACTGCCTTTCTGACAAGACCTTCAGAGTTACTTCTGAAGGTTTGTGGAGAAATCAGCACAATAATTCTGGAACTTGTATATTCTACCAAATGTATATAGGTTTTTTCCTACCTCTGTAGGAAGCAAATAAATCACCTTTTGTCATTTTTGATTTTGAAAGATTCATACTTTGCATCTGTTTATAATAACTGTATCTTGCATTCTACCACTGATAATATTTATATGTGAAAAGTCTTTTGAATAGGTGTGGTTCTTTTTTTTTTTTTTCCATTTTAGTTACATGTAACATCCTAGCATAGACAGAGACACCTACATTAAAAACAAAGCAAACCAAAACTTGGTTTCTACTTTGTTTTGGGTTACTTTTTTTTTTTTTTTTCCAAAAAAACCCACTTTCTCTGTTTTATAATATTGGAATGCAATTTTTGGTTTGGTTTTTTTTTTTTGAGTATACATTCAGTAAATGACATATAAATGAATGTTCAGACACACTTTAGAAAATATTCATGAACATTATCAGGTTGTTAAAATCACACATTTATTCCTGACAGTGAATTAAAGGTTCATAAAGGTTTCATTAAAGGGTTCATGACTACTCATATACTTGAAATACCTCATTCTATTTTCAAATTCTTATATGAAATATGTATGAAATATCACATGGGGATGTAGTGCTGGTTTAGTAGACAATAAAGGAAAGATTAATAGTGACAGTGGTCACATGGCCAGTAGTACCTTACAGAGTTAAAATATAATTATCCTTTGACACAATTAATGTCATTATGTCTCTTATATCTGGCCTTCAGTGAGTCCTGGTGACATTTGTTAACATGCTTAGAAGGGTTTATTACACTGTCTTGGTTGCTCCTTGTCTCATAACCAAAACAAATATCTAACCATATATTTTGTTGATGTCAAATACTAAAGTGCTGCTTTAAACCTGTACATCATGTTACAGCTTACATGGAGCTAGTAGAGAATAGAAAGGTATTAAAAAAGAAAAAAAAAAAAAAAAGGAAGCTTGTGGATGTTAAAATATTACTGCATGGAATTTTCCTTCCTGTGGGATTGCAAAGATTCCCACCAGCTGTGACCTTGGTGGCAGCTGTTTGTAAAACAGTAGAAAGATGTTTTGACTATGGATGTTGTGACACCCCAGCCAATCACCCCAGGGGGTGACTGGCTTCTTGTCCAATTGTCTGGAAGTTAAAAGGGTATAAAAAGAGTTGTAAATTAATTTTAAAAAAAGATTTCTTGGCATCTTGATGAAGAAAATCATCTCTTCCTCACTCTTTCTCCTCCTCTGGCCACTGGCAGATAAGCAACAGAGGCTCAAAAGTAAAATTTATTAGTCAACTTTAGTAACTTTACTCATGCAGGAATTATCAACATGTATCTGCAGTTGAGATCAATACGATTCTTAAACTCTTTCTAATTTATTCCACTTAGTAAAGGGCATAAAGCTGTCCTTTAAGGCTGATCTATGTTTAAGGCATCATGACCCTTACTTTAAATAAAGGTTCAAGAGTTACAAAAGACATATTTTTTCAACATAGTGCTGGATTTTAGGAGGTTTAATTCCATTCTCAGCAACTATGTTATTTCATTTTCAAATAGAAATTAATTATTCTGTGGTGGCACAAAAGCCCCAACCTGATAGTTCCAGAAATGGCTTTCCATAATTTCTTCTACTTTCTTGCTAAAGAGAGGTAGAATACCTATATTCATCACACCCGATTAACCCATTGGAATGTGTAGATTTTAAAACATTGGGTTCTAAATTATCCTTACCTGCATGCCAGATTCAGAGAAACAGAGAAATATTCATTTGTATGGTACTACTACATACTACCTAAAAGGCATAGTATCACAATAGATTCTCTGTGGTAAACTGAGAGTCTAAATGCAGATCCTTCAGTCTGACTGAAATGTGAACTCTGCAAAAACTATTTTAAAAGTTAAATGCGTTACACAGAAAAGACTAAAGTTGATCCATGGTTGCTATACTGACATCTCTAAAACAATAAAGGACATGTAGCTTAGAACAAAATAATGGCTTTGGAACAGAAAGATATTTTTCCATTTCAGAGCTTTCTAAAGATTGAATCTATTTGTATCTTTGGTCACAGCTGAAATCTTTCTAAAATTCATTTCAGGACATATGAGAGCATTCTGAAGCTTATCTCTGATTTTATAACTACTGGTACAATCTGATTGGGTGGAATCATTCCTGATTACATGAGAACAAGAGAGTGTCATTTTAAATAACTGATCTGGGAACATGATGAAGCTACTGGCACCTCAGATTTCTTTCTGCAATAGAAGTATCATGATAACAGCTGGTGCTCTTCAGTACTTGTGCTTTTGATTTCATCTCCACTCAATGAGGATGAAGAGAAGTAAAAATGAGATAAGGACCATTCCAATTAGAATATGATGACTAGAAGGAGATGTTATCTATTAATAGTTTTGGCAAGTCAGAGGGGAAATTCTATTTCTTCTTTGTACCCGACTTCAAAAATATGGCCTTCAAGAAGGGCTGTTTTTTCTTGTTTAAATGCTCATAGATGAGTAATTTGAACATTAGAGGCATTTTTCTGAGGAATTAAATTGTGGAAATAGCATATTATTGTGGATTTGTTGTTTTTCTTCGTTTTAGAAGAGGGTTTTTTCTTTGTTTGGTTTGGGTTTTTTTGGTGAGTGTAATTGTTTGGTTAGTTTGGGTTTTTTTTCCCCTCTTCCCTCACCAATGGTATATATAAACTTATTCTGTTTGCTTGCTGCAGAGCACCAGGGTTTACTACAAGGTATGTGCCAGAATGAAGCTGGGATCAGCTGCCACTAGTTTGCTGCTTGTCAGTTTAGGAAACTTTTCTTACTGGCAACTTCAGTTTGTGTGCAGATTACCAGATGCAATCAGTCAATAAAAGCTAAAAAATTCTGGAAGGAGAAAAATAATGAATTCACCTTAAGCAGAAATGAGACCCTCTTCAGTCATGTTCTCACACAAACTCTATGTATTACAGTAAAGACAGGCCAGGTGCAGAGCACTTGGTAAGCTGCAGTAACTAGATCCTAAGTGTGAGCCTACAAGTGCTCCAAATATTTCACCATTTATTAAACACAGTAGTGAGATAGACATAAAATTGCCATGTCTGGATTACAGTTTTAGTTCACATATCTCTATATTCAGCATAGGTTGATGAAAAGGTAAGCAATTCTGCTGAGGTTACACACTGTGTTTTGTAGATGTTCCTTTGAAGATCCTAATATGAGCTAGATTAAAAATTACTATTTGTCAGGTTTTGCCATGGTTTCAAGGAAAACATTTAGTCATGTAAGAGTACAACTATTCTGAGAATCAGTAGGAATTGCTGTGGCTTATTTTCTGCTAAATCTTTAAATATCCTTTTTATAACCTTTATTGTACTGCATGCCTGCACTTTAAAACTCTTTACTGTCTTTTCCTTGAATGAACTAAACTGCAAACTTGTCTTTGCTTAGTCTTTATCAGAAATGGATCAGATGCAGAAATTAACTCACATATGAGAAATTATTCTGCTTTATTCCTATTCCATGTGGATTCATTTCCCCGGAATATGCTACCTGGCCTTACAGCAACAAATATCAACAGTACAAAGCAACAGTACAAAGCTTCATCTCAACTTCTTCTCCCCTTGGCCTTCACTCTAACATCTTCTTCTGGTTCTCTTCTCATTTTTATGACATGGCTATTATTTTGAAAACTTTGCTTCAATATAATATTTTACTTCAATAACAGTTGGGTATTTTATATTCATAATGAAGACTTACAAGGAGGCTACATATAATTCAGTCACGTGATCTTGATATTGGACAGTGATGTAGAACTATCCAAGCTACAGCTGACATGATTTGGTAAATGCTTATAAAACATCACATCACTGTGGAATGTGCCAGATCACACTGGGAAATGATATAGTTTATGGGATTCTGTGTCCAGGCCAGTAAGCTCTGCACATCAGAGTTTCAATGCATTTCCCTCCACTTTCAGTTCTGAAAATAGCTATGACAGAGCCAATTGCTCTGCTGATACAGACACGCACTAAATTATCTCATAATAAATCAATTTTGAGAGAACTCCAATTTTTTTTTCAGATAATTTGCAGAGAGACTACACTTCTTGAAAAAGCTGTGATAAAACATATGGTCTGATTCTGTAATAAAGGTCCAGAGCCCAATAATATTATGTTAACTATGCTTCACTTTTCTAAGCATCTGATTTCAGTATGAAGAACATAAATGTGGCCTATTATTTTCATAGGTTTAAAGGTGGTACCTGTCAATATCTTTCCATGTATTTATAAAGCACCAGGTTTATATTTGAACCCCTAATACTTAGTTGTACAGAAATTTTTTTTAATATGGATGACAACTACAGTTCAGAAAAATAAATGCCATCAGGGACAAGGCCCAACTTTAAAAATCAAAGTTTTTCCATAATAAACCAAAATTCTCACTGTTGATAGTAAAGTGGAAGCAGACTGACAATTATTTAAAGTGATAATAAAGAAAACCTTGCTGGCGGATCACTTATGTCCATTTTCCCAGCAGCAGATATTGCAAAGTTTAAAAAATAATGTGGTTTTGCCCAATTCTGTAATTCTAGATTAGTTTCTGTCTAGACTGTTATAATATGGAATCCTATGTCATAGATAAGCTGTTACTCCAGAATATTTTGCAGTTGCTACAACTAAGCTGAATTTACAGGAACAACTATTGCATTAAACATATTTTGCTTCTATCATGTATAATTCTACACAGTAATACAGAACTGGTAATAGTGAAAGAAGGTATTTTTGCTGCAAGTGCTGGTGAAGCCAGTCAGACTGAATGGGACTTTGAGAAACCTGATCTGGTGTGAGGAGTCCCTGACCAATACAAGGGGAGATGATCTTCAAATGTCCCTTACAACCCAAACCATTCTGATTATATGATAATCATGCTCATGATTATCATATAATTCTGCTGAACACATCTCCTTTTCACTGTCTCCATGCTCTTCCATAAGATAATTCCCTAGGAGAAAATGGGAATGGTGTGTGAAACAGTTCTTCTCATAGCTCTGTCTAGTTTCACCTGTTCCATTTTCTTTTCTGCTTACTGAAAAACAATAGGGAACTTTAGTTTTACATCTTTTAGGCAGGACCTTCTCAGACTCACTGATAACCTTTCAACAAGGTAGACTTGGCAATGCAGGTTCAATCCTCCTTCTTGTGACAAAGGGGGGATATTGTCACGCAGATCACCATTCTGCAGACCAAAACATCTTCCAGCAGAAAGCAAGGTGCTAGAAAGGATCCTGCTGCCAGGTTTCATTTTGGCATGCATTAAAAGGCATGTTCAGAGCATGCAGTCCCAGCTGGGAGGTGAAAATACCCTCTGATCCTTCAGTAAAACTGTTGGTGTAACAAACCACTGGTATTTGTCAGATGAGTGTGTTTTGGAAAAAAGTGAACACATCTGATGGGAAACCTTATTTTGTTATAGCTAGCAACACAAAAAAGGTTGAAACATAACTGCACTGATTTCTTCAATGAGGAAATGACTGCAGAATAAATGTAACTCTGACTTTAAAGTTAGGAAAAATCAGAAATAATTCTGAGATTTTAAATGTGCTTTAAAGGACCTTTGATTCTTAATTGAATATTAAGGTGTGAAAAGGAGAAAGAAGAATGAGTGTTTCCCAAAGCCATTACCTAACAGAGAAGGGTAGGAAATAATAAATAATCAATTTTAATTAGACTCATTTCCTGCAGAGTAGTGAAGCAGCTGAAAACTATTTTCTCCTCTCTCAATCAAGCTATTATTGGTTTGTGTGAGTTAGGAAAATGTTACCTTGCTTGGCGTGTTCTTCTCCCACATCTCATGTGACTTCATTGCTGTTGACACCAAGAGAAGCAGAAGTGAGAGCTACCCATCGGCACATATCTGGTGATGAAGGACTGGAATTTTGGCCGCCTCCTCTTCAACTGTTGTGCATCGCTGGTGTTGCATTCTGACATTTCCTTGGAGCTTGTAAACACGAATCTGGAGACTTGATGGAACTGCTCAATGTGGTGCAGTACTGCCACCTGGATGGCAGAGAGGGATCGCAAGCCAAGAGCCCATCGCCTTTCTCTGGAAAGGACAAAGAGAAGATAAAATGGGATGCTTCTGTATCTACATGGGAGCCTGGTGAAGGTTCTTATAGGCATTTCACACAAGCAGTATATTTTTTTTTGTATATTTAAACATAAATTAAACAATCATATAAATTGTCCTTTAAACACAATATGTGCTATTTTTCTATAATTTACTTGGGAGTTTTAGCACATGTACAGAAGGAAATAAGACCATGATGATCAGTGCTAACATCCAATGTGAACATCTGCATCTTATTGCTGCCAGCAGTAAAAAGCTGCCAGCCCAAATAGCTGTAATAGTCAACTCCAGAATACAAAAAGGTCTCTTGCCTAGATAGATATATCAAAATTTCTTCTAACCTTTGAAGCTTCCTCACTACCAAAATATAGGAGACGAACTTGACCAACTGATGCCCTGCTGCTGTCCCAAATATTCCCAACTCCTATGCTCTGAAACTGCTCCATCTTGGCAAAATAGTGAAGATACATACACTCACACTCGTCCATCTGTGCCTCTAGGAAGTAGGCCATCCCTCTGTTCCCTTACAAATGGAGGCCTGGAAAATACCTGGTCATCCCACCAGTATTCTTCAAGTACAGAATAAAAACTGAAAAGACTAATAATTTACAGAGTACTGCGATTATTGTCTATTTTTTTAACAGGGAAAAAAAAGCCCTTTTCAGAAGTAAAAAGAGGCTACATTTCTTTTTAATACTTTGTGTGGAATCCAAGAAAGGAAAGCATGTGCATGTAATGGGCATTGAAGATTATAGCATCAATAGTGATTGTACCTGGAAGCAACAGAAATATATGTAACTTCAGTATGTACAGTTATATACCACTACATATTAAAAAATAAATTAAACATATAAAACATATAAAAATAAACTACACATGACATTTAACACCAAAGAAAAAACTCTTAAGAAAAATTCACTGCAGCCATAACAGAACAGTAACACTAAACAAACCACAGTAAATAGAAGTCATGCACATGTTGAAATGAAACCATTACTTATGCAGAGCATGAACACTTAGAAACTCAAGTGACAGCAACAGGTAAGTGAATGCCATTTGGAAACAGAGACTCCTCTGATGAAAAAAAAAACCAAACCAAAAGATAGTAAACTTTTAAACTCATGATGCATTGAATCAAATAATGTGATGATGCACGTGAATTATGATAGCCAAAATCACATTAATTCTGAAAAGTTATCATTGTGGTTGACCTAAGCTGTCAGCTGCCCTGAATATCAATAACATTTTCCAAAGAATTTGCAAGACCAGTTTTTTCCACATTTCCAAATAGAAACAAATCAATAGAATTCAAGGATAAACACAGTTTTCAAGAGCAAAGCCACAATAAATCAACAAAATTTGTTCTGAGTCACTCTGTCCTCTTGCCACAGTAGTCTTTGCCCTTTGTCTTTTAGATATGACAGAACAGGCCAGTCAGAAACTTAGTGTCAGTTAAAATGTTTTCTCTTCAAGAGCTCAAGTCTCCATGCAAAGCAAGATTTGAACACACTAACATATTAAATAACTTTCTCTGTCAGTTCTTCCTCCAGCAAATCAAAGTGAATTAAAGAAGTATTCAAGTTTTGACTGGCTTTCATACCTGCTGCTTTTTCCGCCAGATTGGTCTTGATCCCTTTCACTTTCCATGGTTCCTATTAGAAACATTTCAATCTCCCTCGTTCTTTTGCTCTCCCACAACTCATTAATGCATTTCACATCTGTCTATAGCTACAAGAAGTAATGACAATGTTGCATGGATAAGCTGAAAAATAAGAGAGAAGTCACTAGGGAAAAAAATAAGTTTCTAATGGCTGCACTGGATATGTATGTGCCTCATTTAGTTACCTAGGCAATGGCTGTAAGGTATAATATGACTGTCAGATTAATTCCCAAGTCTACAGATATAATTGAGTGTAATTGATGTGGACAGATAATATGCTAAAATTATCTTTTTAAAATAATTTGGGGGTTTTTAAAGAAAAACAGTAAAACTAATATTTATGATACATTTTTCAAAGGTTTGTTGTGAAGTAAATTCTGGATTATCAGGCTTACTTTGCTAGTGTGGCAAAAATCAATTCAGTTGCTGTAAAGGCAGATTTATGAAGTGGCTCAGATGGCAATCTGTAAAGTGTTGAAAATCACAGCATAAAAATATCATGACAAACAACAGAAGAGTGGAAAGGATTTGCTAAGTCATCAGCTCCAAACTCTCGCTATAAAAGGAAACTGTCATATGATCCTTCCCATAAATGCATCAAGCTACAGTTTAAAACAAGTTATATTTTTGCCTCCACTGCTCTTTTTAGAAAGCTGTTCCAGAATCTCACTCTTCTCTAGGATAGGTGTCTTCTGCTGAATTAATATCTGCCCAGTTTACACTCTTCATTTCTGGTGCTAGTTATCTGAGGCTTAAATCTTATTTTTTTCTTATTATTAATTTGCTTCCTATAATATTCACAGGGAATAGTACTATTTCTTCTGAGCTTTGTTCTTCCAAAATCCTTCCATTTTCATTGTAAAGCAGGCTGTCTATTTATGCTTATTATCTAGTAGGTTGGTTCTTCACCTGCTTCCATTTGAGCTCTGTCCTCCACAATATTAAAATATATTGATTTTAAAATGGAGAACAAAGATAGAAATAAAAGACAACAAACAACTTTTCTAGTTGTTGTTGCCTTTGCAACGTAGACTTCCACAAGTCTTAAAACTGAATAATTAATTTGCTTATAAGTAGACTTGGTTATGAATGCAACTATTCATATATGCATACATTTTGCTTATAGACACACATTTTCCAGATAATTAGATTCTTTTTGTAATAGACCAGATGGCAGAGCTTCTAAAAACCTATTGGCTTTTTCTCTACTATCTTGCTTTTCAACTTATTTCTGTGATAAATTGGAAGAAAACAATTATCTTGATTTATATATTACTGTATATACATATGTGACTTCTTGAGGAAAATTAACTGCCATTAGAACTTTGGACACAATCAATATTCTTAAAACTGCTTTGCCTCAGAGAAATCTTAGAAAGTACTTTGATATTTGGGTAGTAAGGAATTTAAAAATAGGTCACTGGGAGTCTGCACTTACGTTTTGTAAATACTTAAATGACATTTAAGTATTTAACAATTAATGTTAAACCATGCACATTGAAAGGATATTGATAGTTGATGTACATCAGTCAACAAGCTTTTGGACCACTGTCCTTTTAAACGATAGAGACAGTGCACTGCCCTGAGTAGTGCTGAAGAGGAACAAAGTGCCAGAATCACTGGCATTAGATTTTATGCTCATTTATTAGGGAAGAAAGACATATTAAGCAAATGCATTAAAGATTGGATGACTCACTGGTCATCCTCATATTTAGAAGAGTAAGTCTAGATATTTTAGTTATTTCTTTATCCTTGAGAATACCATGAGTACAAGTTTCAAGTGGAAAAAAAAAAAAAGAAAAAGCAATGGATATGCATACTTTGTTTCATTAAAATCTCTATATAGATTAATTTTGTTGCTATGTATCTCCAGGTGCTTTTTTTTAGTGCTCAGTGAGTAGGCAGATTCCAGTGAAAGTGGGAAAGAGGAATAATCAAACTGACAGCACAATGCTCTTTTGCTTTGTAAATCAGCTCAATAGAGAAAAAATAAAATAAAAAGATCAGTAGACTGGAACCAGACAGTGACAGATCAGTTCAACTGCTAGAATAAAACTGCTGACCGTAAGTACAAGTGCCTGAAGTTAAGCTGGAGCTCTGATCTCTCATACACAATAAACCACTAATCATAGAAACATTAAAACAATGTGATGCTGTCTTTTGGTTTTCCAGGTTTTGGTTCTGTTCAGTTCTGCAGTGGAAATCCCACATCGAATGGGGAGTAGTCCATGTACAGTGACTCATATAATGGCTACAGATCTGCATCTGTAGTAATGTCTTTAAGGAAAGGGTTAAATCGTGATGATGGGGCAAAAAATCCCAAATCCCAGAACAAGTGGCTGAGATGATGGTATATGGAGGAGAGGATGTACAGGCAACAGTGATTAAGAGGCAGTCTGCTTAGGGTTTTTGTCTGCTTTAGGAATCTTTCTGTGTTTTAACTGATTGAAGTTAAAAATAAGTTTTGACCCTTGAAATGTCAAATTTAACTGAATCTAAAACTTGGTGCAATTTGAATCCTAAATAAATGCCATAGGTTTGCCCTTCTTTTTGGAATGAACTAAGTAAAAACACTGATACTGCTACTCCTCTGAGACAGAAAATCTCAAGTATCATCTCCATCTTAACATGTCTTCATGTTTATGAAGAAATATAAGGTCTAACAGCCAAAATTTAACAAAAGAAAGTTTTTTATTACATATTCATAGGTTTTTTTCATAGCTAAATTTGATGATACTGGTCTGATTCCCTGTTCTGAATACCTTTTATGCTCCTATATTACTACATTGCTGTGATTTCTTTGTCTGGTAGCCCAGAAGTAAATAAGTATATGACATGTCACAAGCTGACAAATCATGTCTTTTAAAAGCAGTTGTCAAAGCAGACTCTTAATATTCACCTTTTTTTCTAAACTTTGTTGCCTTTTTTTTTTTTTAAGAGAAACAAAAGATTTTGGTGTCTATTATCAAACTAATTCACTTTCATTGTGTTATTTTTTATTTTACTACACAAAAAAAGTGCCAATCTGATGAAGAGTTCTCTATTTAACTCTGAATAAATCAGCATGTAAGTACCTATTTTTGTGAAATATGGCTTCTATCACCTCTTACATATTCAAATGTTCTGAGCTAGTGTTAATTATTTTAACCCATCCATTTTCCTCCTTTGTTTGTTCTTTGGAAAAATAGCTGAGTACTTTCCTCAACTCTAAACAAGAACAAGACAAAGCTTAATATTAAAACATTTTATGCTGTCAGAACAAAATCTTTGCCTTGAAGGCATAATGACTTGTAGCATGCACAGTCTTCCTGGTTAGAAATAACAATAAAAGAGAGCAGCCTCTCAGGTGCTAAATGAGATGTTCAAGAGAGCTCATGATGTTCTAGGAAAAAAAAATACAGAAATGTATAGACTTTTGGCAATCTTCAATAGATTGGCAACTGTAACATTGCAGAGCTGTCCTTTGAGGAAAATGACAACAGCAGCAGTTTCAGAAAGTTACTTATACCATCTATATCATCTTAAGCAGGAAGGAATTAGGAGCCTAACAAGGTGATATGAAAATCTCTTAAGTCTACTGACAGAAATTAAAGATGAGAGTTTATTTTCCTTGAAAATCAGGGCTTGGACAAGCTCATGCCACTCCAGTTAGTTTCATAGCTGGAGCACACATCTGAATCAGGGAAAACAGAACTGATGCAATGTTCCTCACAGTTCAGGGGAGGTGCAATTCACTGCTCTACAGGCTCTCACCCTGCCCTTGGGGTGCAGACCGAGCTGTTGGGTTCCTATCCCAAAGGAAGATAACAAACACCCTTCAGAACCGGGGTGGATACCACCCCAGAACTTCACAGTGACTTTGAGTTTTTGTAGACACAATCCAGAATCTTTCCCATTTGCCCCAATTCTATACTGAGATTAGGAACTTCTCAGTGGCTACTAGCAATTTGAAATGGTTGAAGGGCACCTTAGAGAGAAAGGGTGCTGCTGCAAATACTTACAGAAGAAGAAGAAAATGAAAGGGAGAATACTTCTCCACTGGGTAATCAATTGAATTACTAACTCAAGACCACAGATGCTTTCAGTCCATCTTGTTGTCTTTAAGTTTGCCCTAATCTTGTTGAAGCAGCTGTTTGTGCTATCCAGGCCATTTCTTACCACATTTCAAAGTGATACAGATAAGGCAGAATATAAATCTAAAACATTTACATAACTTTGGGTGTGGATTCAAATGAATGACCAACCCAGGAAAACAAATAGAAGCCATTCTTACTCTGCTTCAGAATGACTCTGAATAGTATCAGGTATCTTAGGTAATCACAGCTGAAGAGACAAGCTTTTTCTTCCTAGTGAGAGAACTTGACTGAATATCCTTCTCTTATGAAAAAAAAAAAAAAAAAAAAAAAAAAAAAAAAAAAAAAACCGAACCTCTAATTTTTGAAAGAGAAAAAAGGGAAAGAGCGTGGGGGGGGGAAAGGGGGGGGGAGGGGGGGGAAATCTGGGG